>CM076581.1:898819133-898967724 GCA_034641835.2 Pinus albicaulis
GAGTTACTATAACACATAAATCAATGCATGACGTCAATAATTTTTTTGTGTTTGCATTGAAATCAATGTACACTATTTATCTAGTTGCTTTGAAATTAATGTACATCATACATCTAGTTACTTCAAATAAAAAATCAACATCTACACTATAATAAATGCATCTAGTGCAAGCAATCAAATAGGATTAGAAATCAACATCTACATTAAAATCAATGCATCTAGTGCAATAAATCAAATAATATTAGAAATCAACATCTACAGCGAAGTCAATGTACCTAGTGCAAGCAATCAAATGGGATTAGAAATCGACACCTACATTAAAATGAATGCATCTAGTGGAAGTAATCAAATAGGATTAAAAATTAACAACTATGCTAAAATCAATGCATCTAGTGCAATCAATCAATATGATTAGAAATCAACATATACACTAAAACCAATGCATCTATTTAAGTGAAGAAAACAAAATATCAATGGATTTCTAAATCCAACTTCTTTTACCTTTTATAAAAGTCTTACTTCTTCTTCAATATTATATATTATATGTATTTGTCTTTGTGTGTCTCTTTCTTCTTCCCTCTCTCTTTCTATGTCTTTCTTCTTCTCTCCCTCACTCTCCCTCTCTAACTCCATCTCTCTCTCCCTCCCTCGTTCTCTCTCTCATGTCCTCTTTCTCAAGTCCTCTCTCTCTTTCTTCCTCTCTCTCCCTTTATTTCCCACCTCCCTTTGTCAACCCCCCCATCTCTCTCTCTCTCTCTCTCTCTCTCCTTCTCTATGCCCTCCATCTTTGTTTATCCTCTCCCTCTCTTCCCCTTCTCTCTCTTTAGTTCCTATTTCATTCTCTCTCTCTTCCCTTCCATCTCTTGCATTCCATCTTTGTGTCTCCCTCTCTCTCCCTCTTCCCTCCTCTCCTCTCTCCTTCTCTCCCTAGCTACTCCCTTTGTCTCTCCAGCTCTATATCTCTATGTCTTTGTTCTTATCTATCTCTCTCCCTTTCCTTGTCTCTCCCCCCTTTTGTAAGGTCTAATATAATGATACTTATAATGAATATGATTATTATTATAATATATTGGAATAATAATAATATATAAAGAGATAACTTATTAACTTTAATTATAGACAAACCAATTTTTTCTTATCAAATTCGTAGCTCTGTGTCTTGCATTTTACATTATAATTTTTTTTGTCAAATAAATTATGGTTTTTTGGCTTATGGTGGTGATAAGTCATGACATTGGCCCATGGTATTGTAACAAAATATATTTACAATATCCATGGTAAAGTGGTGGTAAATATCCATGGTTAATAATCTTGTTTGTTTGTTTTTTTTTTTTGTAAACTTAGTAGATCCTTGATATTTTCTATTCATTAAACAAAATGCAGGTCAGAAAAAATTACAGCTTTTAGCCTCAACCTGCCCATATGACACCAGGTTTGTTGGTCGTCTTAAAGAGTTATAGGCCATCCAAAACTTAAACAACTCAAGGCGGTCTCTTACTGTCTTTAAGTAGCTATTATCTATCTTTCCTTTCATAAACATATAAGAAATGTAAATGATATCCATTATCATAAGAAAAACATAAATATAGAAAGTCAATCATCAGATGACTCTATAGGAGTCGGGTCTTTTACGCTTGATCCTGGCATGTCGACCTGGTACATGCTTTGTAGTTGTTTCTCAATTCGCCCCAGTCGAGTGCTCTGGTGATGCTGCCGCAAGTTGATTTCCTAGATGGCTCTGTTGATGTCTGCTAGAGTTGAGGCTGCCCGAGGGTCACCCCCTATCTCTTCGACAGATACAATTTCCTTCACCAAAAGGCACTTCAATATCTAATAGGTGCGGATCGAGTGATGGAACAAAGATAATATGTTGCGAGTATTACCATGGTTATTTGCCATAGGGTTCAATTCTTCTTCAGCCATGTCATCTTCCTCTTCTTTCTTGGCCCTTGCGTCATGTTCCCACCCGTGAATCAAAGACTTGATGTAACACGGTCTACCATCCAAATAGGTCTGAAACAAATTCTCCATCACCTCTTTACCAGAATTTTGACTGCGTTTAGCTGGGGCAGGTTTGGAAGCTTTGGCTTTCCCTTTATCCTTTCCATCCTTATTAGTCGACTGGCCCTTCACCATTATCTTCAATTCCCGGTCTTCGAACAACTTTATGTACATGCAAGAATTTCTTGGAAGACCTGCAATAGTACAAATCATGACGAGATTAAAGCAACCTGAGATATACACACAAGCATGGTGTTGTCTGGAAGGCAGTAGGTACTGGTTGTCTTCCCCTGCATACACTGGACTCAATGTTGAAAGACAGGTAGGACTCGAATTTAAAACAAAAGACAGCTTCTGAACATACCAGCAGGACACAATAGAAATCTTCCCCATATACATAATGTAACAGACCAGACTCCTTCCTGAAATAAACCAGACCCAGATAGTCCCATTATAATAACTTACATTAGTAAAGATAACCTCAGTGTTTGAAAAATTAAGAAAATTGACAAAACAAGCGACATGACTGATCCCACTGAACACCCGAGCCTTTGTTGCAAACCTTTATAGTGCCACCTACCACATTAAAATCATTGGAGGCCATACGGTCAAGTTCCCAAAACTGGTGGTTACAATACAAATTAGAGCCATGCAAAGACGAGGAAATAAAAGGAAACCCAAATTGGACAGAATGAAAACCCTCCAATACAAGAGGCAGACACTCCAGATCATAACGACGCCATGCAAGGTCCTTACAACGCCATGAAAGGTCCTTACAATGCCATGCAAAACCAGAATAAACCCTACAAAGCTGATAACGCCCTACAAAGGCTAAGCAAAACTCAAAACAGACAACAACAAAAGAAGTGGCCGCAACATGGAGAAGGTTGTTCTGATTTATACCCTTCGCGGGAAGATAAATGACCGCAATTCCCACCAAGACTCCATCACTGAAATGCCAAACACAAAACCCACTAACTTCTTTCCATTCCAAGCTATCCGTGATGAAAATTTCTAACTCACAAAAAGAAAAAAAATTTACATTTAAGCAAACATAAGTAATCCAGAGAGACCAGAATCTTCTTATCTGTGGAATGAAAACCAAAAGCACGTTTCATGGAAGAAGTGAAAGACCACAACAGGTAATCCAAAAAGAATAGAATCTTCTTTTCCATAGAACGAAAATTGGAAACACATTTCATGCCAGATATGAGAGGAGAATTTGATACATACCCTCGCAGATGACATGTTGAAGGTGGCAGAGTTCTCCCCTGACCACTTAACTGCTTATTGCTACTCTACGTTCAACTGAATACTAACCACCAAGAAATGGCAAGGAGGATGTACATAACTCGCTTCCACCTCACACGCCAACGCTTTCCCCCAAACATTTATGACAACCCACTTGTCATGCCTGGTTGTTCTACATTTCTATTTAATGTCTTCATTAAGCTCCATGGGTAGAGCCGCCCATCACCGGCTGCTCTCATCATCCTTGATTTAGGTGTGACAGCTGGCGCATGCTTCCTCCACGTACTCCCCGTCTTCGTGTAGGGTCCCATGCGCGACCAGTTGGCACCCCGATTGGGGTATGGTTAAGAATCTTGTTATATTGTAAGTTTTAATGTGTTATTAATTAAATTTAAATATGGTTATAGAATCATTATTATTCCCTCCCAAGGCAAAACTCTAGCAATTGACCTTTGCACAATACAATGTCATGCCTTAGATATTTTATGCCATAATTTATTATATGGTTGCAATATCAATGTATGTTTTCTGTGTATTTGTGTATTCAATTTTTATTCTTAAGTAGGAAACCATCCAAAAGTAAAATCCTTGAAAATAGCTCATACTCAAGTAAATAACATGTTTTACATCAATTACTTCCCACCATAATTTAAGCAAGTCATTCCATAAAAAATATATAGGAATAAAATATAAATAAAATACTTACCAGGAGTTAATTCCCACCATTTTTTATGATTTTATCATCACTTATGTAGGAGTAAAACTGTAAATGTGTAGACTCACTAGTGGCTACTACCCACCAAAATTTATGCAAGTTCTTTTGCCTTAGCAAGAAATTTACTTATTAGTTCCCGCAAAAGTAAGGCGATAGGATGATTTGTCTATCAAACATTATTAATTTAGCTTTGACCATTATAAGTTATAATTATTTATGCAATTGTTCCCATAACATAATTTCTAAGGAAGATCGCATTGCAAATTGATGTGTGAATCAAGTTCATTTAATTTCTTGATTTTGATAGTTGGACGCGGCTGATAACGAGGAGGAGAGCGCGAAGGATTTCTGCGAAGGGTTGGAACAACCTAGGGTTTTCGTCTGAGAGGGGGTCTAGCGGCCGCATTTCTATTGTGCCCCCCTTACATTTTTTGCTTCGACGATGTTGTGTCGTTTCGCTAGTGGGTTGGAATTTGTTGTTGTTCGTGAGTGAGGTTTCTACCTAGGGTTCTCAAGAGGTTACTGCCCAGAGTTTCCGCTAGTTCACGGGTGTGGTTGTTGCCCAGTGAACTTCACCCAGAGTTTTGCTGCTCATTCAAAGTCTTCTACCTTGCCGTTGTGGCCCATTTCTTTCTTGCGTCCAGCTTCGACGACACTGTGGTCATTTTTGTCGATTTGGTTGGTGCGTTGGAGCCTTATGTTCCCTGTTGCTGCTGCTCGCGGGTGTGGATCTGCTCAGTTTCTTTGGTTAAGAGCCTTGGATGCGGAGTTCGTGGTCTCTGGTTTATGGGTCTGCTCCTCCCGCCTTTCTGCCTGTGGTTTCTTGCTACCCACTCTGGGTTTATCCCCTGGTTTCATTGTGATATCCCTTGTGGGTTTCTGAGGGTATGGGTTTCTATTTTTTTTTTTCTCTTTTCTTTTGCTAGACTTACATTTCAGATTGTTTTCCTCATATGAGGAGCCCTGGAATTGGTGGGTTGGTGTGGAAAAGGAAGACAGATTTCTCTTTTGAGCAATGCTCAAGTAGAGGTTTCATACTTTTGCAGCTGTTGTGGATTTTAGGCGGCATGCAAAACAACTATATGGATCTGGTTTTTTGTGTTTTGCGTAACACACGATCAGATAGAATGCTTATAACATGTACTTTGTAAATTTTTTATTACATATAATGGAAAGTTTCAATTTTTTCTTGAAAAAAAACACATAATTTCTAAGCTTCCTTGCAAAACAAAATTACAATATAACAAATTTAATTTTATTATTTTTATTACTTTTAACTTTTTATCATTAATTGAGCCAACATTTAAATGTTTGCACTCATTTACGAACACTACAACATTATTTTTTTTAATTGAGTTTACATATAATTTTTAAATGTTAAATGTTTACAAACATTTATGCTTACACATCTCCCTTGGGTTATAGAGCACCTCTTAGCGCATTAAAATTTATAAAACTTATATTAATAATTTTTTAATATAAATAGTGAGATGAATTGATGTAGTCAAGCTCCTTGTAGCGACTAGGGTTTACCTTAGTGATCCCCACCCTCTGAAAAAACCTTTAAGCAAGTCACATGTTGGATTCGAATTGCCATAAACGTCTAAAACTATTGATGTGGGGTCCATGTTGGAGTTGAGTCATGGACACTACCATCATTGTGTCATTGTCAAAAAGACCCTTGCAGGCTAGAACATCGTCTCTTCTAGTATTAGTTAAAGATTATCCATCCCTTGCATTGAAGAAGGGTCGCCGTCATTGCTAGGATGTTGGAGAAGGGTCGCTACTACTTTTCTTGCAAGGAGTGTTGGCCCATGAGAGATGTATACAAAGAATCGAGGCACACAACACTCTAGTCAATCTCTGATTTCAACCATATGACCTTGGGAACAACAACTCCATTTTGTAAAAAGGCTAGAGGTCATACCTTATCTAAAACTCTCATTTTTTAAGCCAAGAAGCAAAGCTCTCATTTTCTCTAAGAGTGCTCAAGTTGGAAATTTTGCAATCCTTTGTCCAGTCCAAAAGTTGTGGAAACATACATAGCAAAACAATACTCCACAAAAAACTATGGAAAGGTAATTGCATTTTCCTCTAGTTGTGGGTTTTATATATTTATTTGTTTTAATGGGGGAAGAGTGAGGTATGATATTTAGATCTAGGCCACACCATATGGGATCTAAGGGAACATACCTATCCCTATGGACCCTTGACTTCCATCCAAAACACGAAATTACGATAGCCCCTATTTGGATAAGAATACCTAATCTCTTGTTTATTTGTTAGGATGATAACTCCCTTAGAGTGATTGGAAATAAATTGGGTTGATACATTGACCATGTAAAATTAAAAGGAATTTATATAACTGAGCATGAATATGCATGGAGGTTGATTTGGAGAAAGGAATATCATAAGCCATGAAAATCAAACTTAATGGGTGGAGTCATCATTAAGAACTAGATTATGAGAAAAATTCATTCAAATGCATCACTTGTCACACTTATGGACATTTTGCTACAAAATTGTCCAAAATTGTCCAAAAATCCAAAAAGAACAACATCCTTCAAATCAAGTTTGCAAGGAAGGAACCTCCTCCAAAACAACAGACAAAGAAGGAACTAAGCTCAAGATTGTTACAAACAAGTGTAGGAACTTCAACGTAAGGGGACATCTCCTCCAAAGCAATCATAAGAGAATCTTCTCATGTCAAGCATAAATAGATTTAAAGCTCTTGGGAACCTAGATGGCTCACAAATCCTAGAGACATAAAGAAGGAAGTTGTAAATGAAGCAACATTGGATCTCAGCTTTGGACCAATGCAATAATGTTTTAGACCCATCCTCATGGATCCAATGGCTAATTCCCAAGAAGAAGAGAAGTAGCAGTAGAAGAGGAAGATGAAGGAGACATAGAAGAGTCAAAAGGAGTGAGAATATGAAATAGGGGAATGTAAGGGGGAAGAAAGGGAATTAGGTTAGGTAAAGAAAAATAAAGCTAAACCAAAGGTGCAAGTCCACTCTAAGTAGATAGATCCTTCTATTTTGTTGAAGCCTTAAAAAAGAATGCTCCAAATCCCCCCCCTCCTATTACGATGGGAAGGAAATATATTTGAAACTGAATTTGCATATGAAAACATAAATGAGTATTCTCTTGGGATATTAAGCAATTCTCATCTTTCCCTTAATTAAACGAGGGGTTTGAGAAAACATGTGATAATTATGGTCTATTTATGCATTTACCCTTGTAATCAATTTGTTTTAATATGTTCATTGTTACTAAAAGTTTCGTTATTGTTTAGGAACGATGGAAAATCCAAGATGTGGGTCGAGTTGCCTTGATGGTTAGTGTTTCCACAATCATCTATGTGTTCTCCCCTGTGCTACTAATTTGAGATGTTGGTCGACAGTCATATCTCTGCTCTCTAATTATGGAAGCTCCATCACCTTGGATTATTTGTGATTGATCAAAGAAGCTAAAAATAAGACTGTCATCGCCTTGGTTTGGGTGCCAAGGTCAGAGCCCCTTGTTCTCCTTTGCTTCACTTGGAATGCAAGTTTCTTCAAACTGTCTTTGGTTGTCACCTTGGGTCCCTATGTCTGGATTTTGATTCTATGAATTTGTGTGTCAAGTGTTCCTCAACTCTCTAGTGTTGTTAATGAAAAGAGTCCTTAATTTAGTTCATTGGATATCTTTCATGCCTATCATTCTAGCTTGTGTTCCTCTACCTCGTGGTTATGTGAAGCAGGAAATTTAAACCAAGCATATTTGCAAAAAATCTTGGTGCGTTGCCTTCTCTCGACTAGGTATTATCTCCTTCAACAAAGAAAACCTTGCTCATCCTTATACAAATAGGGTTGATTTCTAAGTTTATTGGCCTTTAGCCCAATTATAATTCTATGTTGGATTGAATTTCTATTAATTGGAAAATCTTGAGCCTAATAGTACTATGTATAGTGGAAATGGTTTTTATGTCTTTATTTTTTAAAGCTAGGAGGATAGGGATCTTATCTTCAGATTTGGGCATTATTTCATGGGCTCCAAGGGAATGTTTTTCTCCCACTAGACTCTAGATTTTAATCCTAGCATGGAAATTTACTTTCTGCCGGTTTGGATAGATTGCCTCATCTCCCCCTTATTTGTCGAGGTCATGGTGTTTTTAAAGCCATTGGAGATAAGTTGGGGCAATATATTACGTGTTCATAGCATAAGAAGAATATCTTATCTCATGCCAATATTTATGTTGAAATTGAATTTACAAAAGGACTCCCTCAGGAAATTCTTCTTGATGTGTAGGGGTGGATCCATATCTAGGCCTCGAATTATGAGCAAGTTCCTTTTAAATGCATGGACACTTTGCGCAAAGTTGTCTTAAGGCTCAAGACTCTCAACCTCTTGTTATTCCTTAACCTTCTTCTCAAAATAATGAGGATCAAGCATATTTCAAGAAAGTCTCGTGGAAGCAAAAGAAGTTCAAAAGAACCAATCCTTATAGTAGGCGTGATTCATTACAATGTTCTCCTTCCAAGAATAGATTCAGAGTCTTGAAATCTTCAGGGGATGGACATGAGGTTAAAGAAGTCTGATCTCATGCAACCCCCCATTTTGATAAAATTGCTTCAAAGCAAGTTTAATTAGAGTACATCAAATAATTTGTTGTGGAAGAGGTTTTATTTGAGGAAAATGTAAATATCCTAGTTTTAGATAAGAAGGTTGTAGAATCTAGAGTAGTGGAGAAGGAGGTGATCAATCCTTCCTCTTCCACTCCTTCCTATTCATATGTTTTGAAAATTAATCTACATTCTTCCCCTCCAATAACTAGAAGTATTAAATATCAAAGAAATAATTCCTCAAATTCTGGTGCTAAAGTCCCTCCCCCCCACCTGTGAAGCTAGTGGGGAGCCAATTGCGCTCAACACTTAGAAATATTTTGTTTTTGTATAATTGTATGCAAGTAATTTATATAAATATACTCCTATACTCTAGAAGAAACATGTTTAAGTTTTAGCAGGTTTAGTTTTGTTTTTGTATAATTGTATGCAAGTAATTTATATAAATATACTCCTATACTCTAGAAGAAACATGTTTAAGTTTTAGCAGGTTTAGTTTTGCACCTTCCCCCTCTATGCTTTTGTAGGAAGGATGATTTGAATTTTGAGAGGAAGGAAGCTAAATATCACCATTGTCTGCTCAACCTAGTGTTCCTAAGTTGATGTCATAAATTGTCAACCATGGCTAGTAAACTGTTGAAGTGAAGTGCACTATATGTGCCTAGGTATTTGCTTCCTACTTTGTTGTGTTTAGTGTTTTTCTGGTGTTTTTGGGTTTTGTGTTTTTATGCTAAGAGGAAAGTAAGTTGTTTGGCAAAGAGGAGTTATTAGTCACTCTAAAAACAGAGTAAAAACTAGACTATGTATGACACCTAAGAACAGAGAATGCTAACTTACAAATTGTAAAACTTGACAAGAAAAATAACTCATAACATAGACTCAATCCAATTCATTTCACTAGAAGTATGTTGGAATAGCTTGAGAAAGGGATAAGCTTAATGAAATGAGGTTCTTCTAAGTAAAGAACAACTTACAATATCACAAAAATCTCATCCATGGCATAGAGAGATTGTTGAATACATTGGTGGCAAGACATTCGTGTAGTGCATAGTAAGGAACCCTACTCTAAATTAACTTATGACATCAATAATCCATTGCCGCAACTCAATGTTTCATGATGAGCTGTCCAGGTTTTAAAAATCTTTTGGGAATAGTTTTGGAAAAGCTGGGGTTATTTGTAAAATTATAAGAAATTGCGGCATCAGCTGCTGCCCCTGAATCGATATCACTAATTTCGTCCATGATGACTCAGTGATGTCAATAAATGCTTTATTATAAATAATGAAGGCTTCAAGTTCAATGGAATGTAACTAGAATTAACCAATAAACAAACTTAAAATACACAACGTAACTGAATCCAGAATGCAATCACGGAAATACAAGGAACAAAAAAACTTAACTATATTTAAAATTAACCGGAGTATTACAAATTAACTAAAATGAAACTAATCTCTAAAATATACAAATGATGTCATCCATAGCAGATATTTAAAAATAATTCATAAGAATAAGACTGGTTGTAACATTCAATTTAAGCTAGCATAAAACATAGAGTTCAAAAAGCTGCTTGAATTAGGAATGAAACAGAGCTAAAGTTACTTATCTAAGCAATATGCACAGAGCTTCTCGGGCAGTAGGGGCCCTCTACCACCGAATTAGCATACAAATCTCCTCAATATTGCCTCAAACCATGCAATGAAGTTGGACTTCTTTCATTAAAGGAAAAATACTTCAGAAACAGAGTATTACAGACTTTTGAGATCTAACCACAAAACATCAATCTAGCTAATTGTCTTTCGGTCTCCCGAGTCATTCTTATAAGAGAAATACATAACTACCCTTGAGAAGAAATAGGGATAAGTGTCTTTCCCAGTTAAAATCAAATTAGAACTCTTGTGGAAGCCTCGTACTTTTGCTGAAGACATCTGTAGAGTTCTTGTCTCGGTAGAAGTCTACCTCTTAATTTTTATTTCTTCCACGTGCATAACCACTTGGAGACTTTTGCTTAGACTTCGTAGAGGACAAGAAAGGATGTAGATGAGGTCTGAAATTCAACCATATGCGTTTTTTCTTAAAGTGACACCTGTAACCTGTGTGAACATGAAGATAGCTGCGGAATAGGCGACTGGCTACAGAATGGCTGCATTCTGTAGCTGAGTCTAGTCAACAATTACTACAACAACAAAAACACGAAAATATAGCAAGTCATTCATTACATGCATTCCTAAAGTGACTTTAATTAATCCTATTGATCTTTTAAGTCTGCAATTGATAAAGGACAAAGGAAATGAAGTGAAATTTGGTGAAAGAGAAGGACATCTTTGGGGCTCAACAACCATTTAAAAAGAAGAAGAAGAAGAAGAAGAAGATATCACCCAACTTGTTATTAATGGAATGGGAAAACATTTTACATCTAATATATATATATCACCCAACTTGTTATTAATGGAATGGGAAAACATTTTATATCTACATTATGAAATCCTCCATGGCCTTAGTAAAGGTGAGTCTCATTATTTATAGTATTTTTGGTGTCTCTTTGAGTTGCATCATTTAATCCATGGGTGGATACCACTTTCCATTTAGATCAATCCTCCCCCCTCAGGGAGAAATCGTCCCCATTTCGTCTTCCTCCATTGTGAAGAGGAGGAATAAAAGGAACAAGAAACGTAAAAAGAGGAGGATATACACCAGGAAGCAACCCTAGATAAAGAAGAAATGAATCTGACCATATCTTTTAATGCATTGGCAGGAATCACCACTCCTCAAACTCTCAAGATAGAAGGATATATCAAGAAGAAAAAGGTCATAGTGTTCATTGATTTGGGTAGTACCTATAATTTTATTCATTGTAAGATAGCTAAGGAATTTAATTGCTTTCTATATCCAGCACCAGAGTTTCAAGTGATGGTTGCAAATGGAGGAACAATAAATTACTCTGGAAAGTACCATAATATCAAGCTAACCATGGGAGAATATGTATTGAATAGTCTAGTGTTTTCCATTCCAATGCGTGTTGGTGATGTCATACTAGGAGTCCAATGGTTACAATCTTTGGGGACGATAGATTTTAATTTTTAAGAAATTTTCTTGAAAGTTTTTTGGGAAGGAAAGGAAGTTGAATTACAGGTTATCGCGAGGAAACTAGGAAATATAATCAGCTCTAATGTCATGAAAAAGCTTTCGAAGAAAGAACAACGAGGCACAATTTCATAATTATGCTCACTAAAGGTTCAAACATCAAAATCGTCTATTTCTCCAGTTCTCCAAAAAGTCTTGGACAATCATTCAAAGGTGTTTGAGACTCTCAAAGGCCTCCCACCTATTCCTGATCATGATCATGCTATTCATTTGATTCCAGGAAGTGTTCCTCCAAACATCAAGCCTTACAGATATCCTTATGCCCAAAATAGTGAGATTGAACATATGGTTGCAAAATGTTAGAGGCTGGTATAATTCAACCTAGTCAAATTTATTTCTCTGCTTTTGTAGTATTGGTTGACAAGAAGGATGGATCATGGCTCAATTATAGGGAGCTCAACAAGCTTAATATTAAAGATAAATTCCCCATTCCTGTCATTGATGAATTATTGGATGAATTACATGGTGCAATTTACTTCACCAAGTTGGATATTCGTTAAGGATATCATTAAATAAGAATGAAGATGGAGACATTCTGAAAACAAGATTCAGAACTCATGAGGGTTATTATAAAATTTTGCTCATGCCCTTTGGCCTTACCAATGCACCTTCTACATTTCAATATTTGGTGAATTCCATTTCCAAACCCTTCCTTAGAAAATTTATGTTAGTATTTTTTGATGACATACTAATCTACAACAAGTCTTGGAAGGATCATGTTCAACATGTCGACAGGGTGCTCAAAATAATTGGAGGAGAAACAATTATATGCAAAAACCTTCAAACGTTTCTTTGGAGTACAAGAGGTGGAATATTTGGGTCATATTGTATCTCATGAGGGTGTTAAGGTAGACCCTAACAAAATTAAATCCATTAAGGAATGGAAAATCCCCACAACCATAAAGAATTTATGAGGATTTATGGGGTTGACAAGGTATTATAGCAAGTTTGTTAAGAATTATGGGAGAATAACAACAACTCTAACAAAATTACCGAAGAAAGATGCATTTTTGTGGACTCCAGAAGCAACTAAGGCCTTTGAAGATCTTAAAGAGGCAATGTGCCAAGTACCAGTCTTAGCGACACCAGAATTCACAAAAACCTTTATTGTGGAATGTGATGCCTTAGGAAATGGAATTGGTGTTGTTTTAATGCGAGAAGGAATACCCATTGCTTTTGAAAGTTGTCCAATTAAAGGAAATTATTTACGCAAACCTATTTATGAGAAGGAAATGTTGGCAATACTACACGAACTTAAGAAATGGCGACCGTACCTAATGGGAAGACACTTCAAGGTAAAAATGGATCATGATAGTCTTAAAAACTTTTTAGAACAAAGATTGTATTCAGAGGAGAAACACAAATGGGTGACCAAGATGTTAGGTTTTGACTTTTAAATCATCTACAACAAAGGGAAGAAAAATGTTGTTGTAGATGCATTCTCAAGAAAGGATGAGTATATGGAAGCATTGCTTTGTGCCATTTCTATTATCCAACTAGATTGGATAATCGAAGCAAGGGATGAATGGAAGAATGATGAAGAAGTGTGGGAACTCATTCAAAAGTTGTAACAACATTCCAATACATCTGATACATTTAGCTGGAAAAATGATTCATTATGGTACAAAGAACACTTATACCTTTGTAAGAATTCCCAACTAAAATAAAACATTCTTCTGGAATTGGACACCTCTTCCTTAGGAGAGCACTCGGGATTTTTAAAAACCTACCACAAGGTTAAGACATATTTTTTTTGGGATGGCCTTAATTTTGATATTCAAAAGTTTGTGGTGGAATTTCTGGTTTGCCAACAAAATAGAGTTGAGACAATTAAGACCCCGGGTTTGTTACAACCCTTATCCATTCCAAGTCAATGTTGGGAGGAGGTTTCAATGGATTTTATCACAGGTATACCCAAGTCCAAAGGAAAGAGTTTCATCATGGTGGTATTTGATAGGCTTACCAAGTATGCACAATTTGTGCATTATCTCATCCATTTAAAACCAATACAGTTGCTATTGCATTTATGAAAATAATTCAAAAGATACATGGAAACCCAAAGATTATTGTAAGCAACAGAGATCCCATTTTCACTGGAAATTTTTGGACGGAATCATTTTGTTGTATGGGCACTCAATTAGCTCATAGCTCATCTTATCATCCTCAATCTGATGGGAAAACGAAGATAGTGAACACATGTTTGGAAGGCTCTCTTCGTTGCTTTGTATATGATAAACATGCACAATGGTGAAGTAGTTACCTTTGGCTGAATGGTTGCATAACACTTCCTTCCATATTGCAACAAAAATGACCCCATTTATGGCACTTTATGGATATTATCCACCGTCCATCACATCATCTTTAAGAGAAAATTACAGGGTTCAAGCAGTGGAAGATCACTTCGAGCATCAACAACAAGTTCTCAAACTCTTAAATGATAACCTCAGTTTGGCGCATAATCAAATGAAACAACAAGCATATCAACATCGCAGCAAAAGAAGTTTTTATGTAGGCAACTAGGTATTTTACGGCTACAACCATACAAACAAATGTCTCTCAAGCAAGCTAAGAAGGATAATAAATTATCACCAAATTTTTATGGTCCTTAAAAGGTGTTGCAAAAGGTTGGTACTATGGCATATAAATTGGAACTTCCTACATCTTCCTGAGTGCACCCAGTTTTCCATGTTTCATGCTTAAAGAAGGCTATAGGTGACAATCTCCCAGTTCAAACAATATTTCCATAACTTGACGAGGAAGGAAAAATCATATTGGAACCTGAAGTAGTCACGGAAACAAGAACTCGATAGCACGAAATAGAACAATTTCATAGTATCTCATCAGGTGGAAGAACTTACCTACTGAAGATTCCACATGGGAGGATGTGAATTTTATATAGAAGGATCCAGAACTACTCAAGCGTTGAGGACAACACTTTTTTAAAGGAGAGGGGCATGTTAGGTCCCTATAATACCAGTGTATTCCCTTATTTTAGCCCCCGTATTGTTATCGTTGTGCCCATGTAATCCCCATATTGTTATTATTGTGCCCCATAGAAGCCCATGATTGTTATTTTTGTGCCCTTACATTATTATTGTTATGTCGACTTTGATTATATTGTGACCCCTTAGACTCTTATATATAGAAATGAAGTTTTTTCATTTGAATCATCCAAGAATGGTTCATTTATGTAACGTAAAGGAGGTTTACCCCTTGAAGAGGATAATTTTTAAGTCATAGATATATATTTTCTTCTATTTTGTGACCTGGTTGCATAACATTAGACCTATTAGAGGAAGACACATTTTATATAACGTGATATTTGTATGAGAAGGTAATGAATGCACTAGAAGCCAAGGCTTGGAGGTCATGTTCATAGATATGGAAATTGTATAGCCTATAGTATAGTGGTGTGGCTCTTCATCCTTGCCATGCCTAAATCCCCTGTATTTATCCCCTTTTTGTCCAAGCAATCAAATATTTATTCTAACAGACTATAATTGTTTTTTCCTTCAAGTAAGACAAGTCTAAGGACAAAAGGCTCTATTGGTTAATTTGATGAGCTCACTCACTTGTCCTAACCCTTTATACATTAGTTGTTAAAGTCCTTGGATACATCATCCACAATAGAATAACACATTGCCTCTTTGAATGCATTCCTATCTAAGTTCATATGGTGGCCAACTAGTGAACGATCACTACACAATGATTCATTTCTAACCATTATTGAAGAGAAGCATACTCTAGCAATACAATGGATTATCTATAAATTTTGTGAGGCCTCAAATTTGATGTTGCAAATGGAAAAAAATAATCTTACCGACAAAGTTAGAGGGATATCCTTGATTAGTTGCTGGGCCAATGATAGGCCCGGTTATGGCTTGCATGGTTGTTCAAATTCCTTGTTATCCCCTTTGCCTTCAAAAACTCTTTGAAGTAGTTTTGGTAAGAGTTTAAAAAAAATCATAAATGGATTATGAGGCCAGTATCTCTTATACGCAAGTTTGAAATCTATATAAAAGCAGTGGTTGGTAGCCATGATCATTACTCTTCATGTTGGGGAGAACGCTACTTAGAAACTTCCTATGGCCAGTCTAGTGGAGATGAGATTTCATAGAGTTAATTGGATCCTTTGTTGCACCATGGGAGAGAAAAGAGATATTGAAATTACAATCATCTATATAGAAAGTGAAAACTCATTGTGCTAAATAGTTCATTAGGTAAATGGAAAGGAAGGAGGCATAACTAAGCATGCTTAGTGTTAATTTTCCAAGTGCCGATTTAAGATTTAATGCCTCATGCAATAATTTTACCCTCAAAATATATTTGAACCAATAAATGTTTTTTGTGCCAATTTAAGATTTAATGCCTCATGCAATTATTTTACCCTCAAAATATATTTGAACCAATAAATTTTATTTTATTTATTTATTTATTTTGTTGCAATATTTAAAACTTAAAACTACAAATAAAATTCTCTTGCACTTTAAGTTAGCAAATAATAGTGGAAAATATTTTAGAAACTAACCTAGAAAAATCAGACAAGACAAGAACAAAAATTAACCCTCCAACTTCTCATCATTTAAATTCTCAAAGAAATTATGGGCTCTCTAACAAGGGAAAATGACCCTTAAAATTTACAAGGAATTGCATCTAAATTGTAGGTCCCTATAATACTAATGTAGCCCCATTATTTTTATTTTTGTGCCCATGAAACCCCCATATTGTTACTTTTGCGCCCCATAGAATCCAAATATTGTTATTGTTGTGCCCTTACATTATTATTGTTTTGTAGGCTCTCATTATATTGTGACCCTTTAGACTCCTATATATACCAAGGATATTTTGTCATTTGTATCACGCAAGAATTGTTCATTTATGTGATGTAAAAGAGGTCCCCCCCTCAAACAGGCTGATATTCAGTTCATTGATCTATCTTTTATTTTATTTTGTGATATAGTTGCATAAAATTTGGTACTAGAGCTTTGGATTCTAAGGTTTCGCTGCTTCAAGCGGGTCATCTTGGAACATTTGCTATGATTTTTTTTTCTATGTGGCTTCAAAATCTGAAATTTTGATCACATGGAGCTGAAATCATGGTGAACTTCGTGTGAAAATTTCAAATCTTGGTTCACTATATTTTCCAATATATGGTATGAATAATTTAGGGCTTTTGCATGCTACAAAATTTAGTTTCAAATAGGTGACCTAGTGAAAATCATTATATCTTTCTCTAAAAGCATCGAATTTGAATTTCGTAAAAGTGACTAAAATTTCACAGAATTTAGTTTTTGTGTATCATTTTCAGGGCCAGATATTGAAATACTGATACGTGGCATTCCGTACAAGTTCGCTCTACTGAAGTATTCCATAACTAGGTCACCACGGGAGATTAGGCATAACTTTATCTTGAAGAATCCAATTGTTGGAAATACTGAGAGGGGGGTGAATCAATATTACTTTCCAATTGTTGATTAATGCCAGTTAGATTCTTCACAATTAAAGACAGAGAGGTGTATAATGATAATATTAATATTAATTTCAGTTTCCTTTCTAATAATAGTATACAATAGATGAGTGAGGGCACCAACCCTTTTAATGAAACATGCACCAACCTGTTGCCAAGCACCAACTTGGACTTTGATGAGGTTACGACCTCTAGGGCTTCAACCTTATCTTCTCAAGGCACCAACCTTGTGTTTAGGAGCTCCTACTCTAAGGACACCAATCCCTTAGTCACTTTTAATAGAATATGTGTGATATACTTACTTGACTGTCATCTACAAAATATTCTTCATTGTTCAATACTTCTTGATTTTGACTTCAATATATCTCACTGTACTTGTCCACCATTTAACTTCGCTACTAATGCTACACTGCTCACTGATTTTCATTCACTGTTCTCAAATCTTCATGCTCAGGATGTTTGTCTGAGTTCCCTTAGATCCGAGCTTCATAAAACTGTTATATGTCCTAGCTCCATAATCAAATGTTTACTTTATGAGTGATTGTCACTACAGGATTGTCCTCAAGTTAACACAAGGGTCCTTCTATTATACTCCAACACTGCTTTTATCCAACACTGTTCAAGAAATTTTACTGCTTCTTTACCAATCACCTTTAATGTTATTGTTTATCAACATTCACCATTCCTCATAGGACTGTTAAAATATGAGATTACAATTTTGAGTCCCTCACAGGCCTGAGTTGTAGTAATTTTGTCCAACACCCTTACCTCTTATCACTGGTCAAGGCAATAGACCTCACGACCGAGAGTTATAACCTTCAGTTACAGATCTTAAGCAAAATATCATAGGTACGAAACAGTAGATGACTGGTCTGAAGCAATAGATCACAGGTCCGAAACTGGTAATAGATCACAGGTTCGAGTCTCTTTTATATATAGAGTTCACGAGATGTGAACTGCATCTCTTGATGCCCGAAATTCTGTGTGTGCTAGATGACCGAAAATCTGTGCTTGATAATTGAAAATCTGAGCTGAAGAAATGAGTTACGGATTGTACATATATACAACCTTCTTTGCAACAACAAACGAAAAGACACGTCCCTGTTTGGAGGCCGACTAGTGTCCCTGAGCATAGGTTGGCTCAATATTAGAAATATAATTTTTTAACTTCAAAATTCGATATCTCAAAAACTAGTAGGAGTTTTGGGACAAATAAGGGCTCATTGGAAAGGAAAAATTATGATGGTATAAGAGTCAATTTGGAAGGATGCCTATACGGAGGTAATTTTTTTTTCTTTCTTTGTGACTTTCCTTAATATTTTGTGTGCAGAAAATGCATAGGACAGAATGCCTTCTCCATTGCTTGGCTTCTCCTTCATTTGTCTTCTCCATTGTTTGGCTTATCAATCATGGGGTCATAACGTCATCATGTAGGATGTCTATGTCATCATGATAGTACCCAACAAGTGCAGTAATATGTCATAGTGCAACATCATTAGGAGAACTACAAATGATATCTTCCATGTTATCATTAAGTCTTTCAACCTTCATCAACCTGTTGCCATCAATGACAACTTGGATTAACAATCTCCCCCTTTGTCATTGTATGGAAATATTTTTCTTCTCTCCCCCTTTGACATCAATGGCAATGGGGTGCCAAAGTGCTCCCCCTGTCATGCTGCTCCCCCTAACATGCTGTACCCCTGACATGCTACTTGATTTAATGTGATGCAAGAGCAATGACACCCATCTTTTGGCGAAGATACTCAAATGCTTCTCGTGGAAGGGTTTTTGTAAAGATATCAACAATTTGCTCTTTTGTATTGACGTATTCCAACCTGATATTTTGTTCAACAACTTGTTCACGGAGAAAGTGGTATTTTATTGGAATATGTTTGGTCCTTGAGTGCATCACTAGATTCTTTGAAAGACTGATGGCGCTAGTATTGTCACAAAAAATAGTAATTGGTTGCTTAGTTTCTATGTCGAAATACTTCAAGGCTTCCTTCATCCATAGAATTTGTGTACAACAATCAGCAACAGCTATATATTCGGCTTCAGCTATAGAAAGGGATATAGATTATTGTTTTTTGCTGAGCCAAGATACAAGACAATATCCCATAAAGAATGCATTTCCACTGGTACTTTGTCGATCATCCACGCTTCCGACCCAGTCAACATCAGAGTAAGCTGCATAATAAGAGTTGAAATATTAGGATACCAAAGACCGAAATCAATTGTTGCTTTCAAATATCTGAGAATTCTCTTCACAGCTGCTAGATGGGATTGTTTAGGACTTGACTGAAATCTTGCTACCATTCCTACTGCTTGCATAATATCTGGTCTTGTAGCAGTTAAGTATAGGAGAGCTCCAATTATTGACCTGTAAAGAGTTGCATCTATGAGAGGGGTATCATCATATTTACTTAATTTATAATATGTGGTCATCAGTGTGCTCATGGGTGCACAATATTCCATCCCATATCTTTTGAGCATGTCTTTAAGATATTTCGCTTGAGATATAAACATGCCTACAGAGGTTTGAGATATTTGTAGCCCAAGAAAGTAAGACAGCTCACCAATCATTGACGTTTCAAATATTTTGGACATATTTAGAGCAAATTCATGGCTCATCTCATCATCATTGCTAGCAAAGATTAGATCATCAACGTATAAAAGGGTGATCAAAAGTTTTTCCTTGTCCATATTCATGTAGAGATTGCTACCAGCTACTCCCTTTTTGAAACCTTCTTGTAGCAGATAGTGATCCAACTTTGCATACCATGTTCTAGGGGCTTGTTTTAATCCATACAAGGCCTTTTTTAGCTTGCATACAAAGTCCTTCCCTTCGGCAAGATCAAATCCTTCTAGTTGCTCCATGTAAACTTCTTCCTTGAGATCTCCATTCAGGAATGTTATCTTTACATCCATTGATAAACCTGAATCCTTTACAAAAAATGCGTACTCTATGGCGTCCATTCGAGCGAATGGTGTAGGTGCTGCTCTTCGAAGTCAATTCTTCTGATTTTTGCGAGTATCCTTTATGCATAAGTTCGTTTATTTCGATGATTTGTCCATATGTCCATTCTCTGTTCATTCACTTCATTCGTTTTTGATGGTCTATTTTGTTCCACCTTGTATTGTCTTTAATGGTGGTACAGAGTTTAATGGTGGTACTAGTTCCCAAGTTTCATTTTTTTCGATTTGAGACATTTCTTCTTCCATGACCTTTATCCAATGAGGATCTTTGCTTGCTTGAGAAAATTTTTCAGGTTCTATTAAAGATAATAGAGCCACATCATCTTTTCTAGGGGTGCTTATCATCCTTCTTCGAGTTTGGATTCCTTCATCTATATTTCCGATGACCTATTCTTCCGGATGATATATCTGAACAAACTTGATCTTGGAGAGAGTTTTCAGACTATCTACTTGGAGGTTCTTTCCATTCTCTCTCTCACCTTGTTCAAATAAAAGAAAGGCTCAACTTCATGATCTTCAGTTCTTTTTTCTAGAAGGCCTTCATTAATCTTCACATAAATGCTTTCCACTATTCTTCGTAGACAATTGTTGTAACATTTGTAAGCTTTGCTCCTAGTGGAGTTTCCAAGAAATATTCCTTCGTCAACTCTAGAATCAAATTTACCCGGTGAGTCATCATTTATTTTTATGAAACATTTTCTTCCAAAACCCTGAAATATTTTACTGAAGTAGGTCTTCCTTTCCATAATTCATAAGGATTCTTTTCATTATTAGGTCTTAGTTGAGTTCTATTTAAGTTATAAACTACGGTGCCAACTGCTTCTCTCCAAAATTTTGGTTGTAAATTAGCTGCTAGTAGCGTTGTTTTTGCCATTTATTGAATGGTTTGGTTCCTTCTTTCAACTACTCCATTTTGGTGGGGTGTCCTAGTAGTAGAGAGTTCTCTTTCGATTCCATGCTCTTTATAGAATTCATGAAATTATTTTGAGGTGAATTCTGCTCCTCTATCCGTTCTAAGACATTTAATATTGGAATCTTTCTCATTCTCAAATGAGAGCCTTAAGATTCTTAAAACATTAAAATGCTTTGGATTTATATTTTATGAAATATATCCACATCATTCTAGTATAGTCATCCGAAAAAATAGAGAAAAGTACCTTTCACCTTGAAGAGCGGGAGTTCTAGTTGGCCCACACGAGTACGTTGCATGAATGATTTCTAGAGGTTTTGTTGTAATGAGAACTCCTTAGTTTTGTGGCTAGTTCTGGTTTGCTTTCCATGTTGGCATGGGCCACATACTGACTTGATTTGGTTTGCACATTTTTGGAATATCCCATGTACGCATTAATTTTCTTGATGTTCGACTAGGTTATCAAAAATTGTATGCCCCAAATCACTTGTGCCATAACCAAAATTTCATCTGTTTTGACTTAAGTAACATTTATCTTCTTGGATTCATCTCATTAAAGGGGTAGCGAGTTTCCTTTTCCGGTGATTTTAGCGGATCCCGCTTCGAAAGGGTACATTTCCATTTTTCTTGTTTTAATGAGATGAAATTCTTTTGGTCACTTTGTCATATCTCTTGAGAATCCACTATCTACAAACCTGATGATTTTCTTCGCTATGAGCACATAGAGCTAGGCCACATTTATCAATTTTTGAGATTTACATGTTTAGCTTTCTCCTTTTTGACGGGGGAAACTTTGTTCATTATGATCATAATTATCACATAATGAGCGAGACGGATCTGGAACTTAGCCAAAGGATGAAAGTAATTGTAAGTTTTTATTTTTTCCTTGCTCTTTAGGACCACGTAGTTGGTTTGTTTGATCATTCAATCTTGGTGCTTCATTCTTATGAGCCTTGCAATGCTTAGCTTGATGCCCAAAGTTTTTACAATTTTAACAATGCCCAGAAAAATAGTTTGATACCTTTATTGTAGTATCCACCAGCTTGAACCAACATTCTTCCTTGGAGAGTTGCTCTTTCTTCAATTCTTGGTTTTGAGATGGGACTTTGCTCTGACGAGATGACTTTTCTTCTTTTGGATGGCAGCGAGTACATCAACCTCACTTACGGCATTATTCTTTTTGTACTTGATGATTCTCCTTTGAAACCAATTGCGGACTTTGTCATGTTGAGGTTTTTGAGTATTAAGAATGTTGTTAAAGAGCTAGAAAGCTTTGCCAACTCTCCTTTTAACTTGCTCTAATTCCCTTTCTTAGAGATATTCTTTCAGCTTCATGTTTTTCACGGATATCATCCTGCTCTTTTAGCTTAATGTTCAAGAAGTTTTTCCCTTCTTTTTGCTTCCTCTCTTTCTATTTTGAGAGAAATTATCTTCTTTTGTAGATTCTCATTTTATTCGATGGAAATCATTAGCAAACTATCCATGTTTCTTTCATCTTCCTAGTCTTTGAGTCATCATCATTTTGTAAATGCCATGAATAACGTTTCTTTGCTTCCAACATAATCACTTTCCTCATCGATTCATCATCACTTTCTTTGTAATGACACACATTTCTAGTTGATTTCTTTTTTATGAATACAAATTCATCTTCATCAAACTAATCTTGTTTGGAGAAAGAAGTTCTTCTCGTAAACCCTTTCTTGTACATCATTCTTTTAGAGTCCTTTTCATCATCACTATCATGTTTATGCAGGAAATTTTGTAGCATAATGGCCTATTTCTTCCACAATTGAAACAAACAAGAGAGGGTACTTACCTTTTATCTTAGATCCCCTTTTTGGTCTTCGTGCAGAATTGAGGCTCACTCATTTTTCGGTGTCGGATTCATGGTTGTTGCAATTCCATCCTTTTCCTTCTTTTGTATATCTTGAGGCTTTGAGAAAGTCTGCTTCTTTGAAATTTGGGCTTCCTTTTCCTCATCTCACGAGAGCGATAAGTATTCCATGAAGTTCATCCATATTAAGAGTATCTAGGTCCTTCATTTCTTCTATGGCACTTACTTTTGAGACAAATGCTGCTCGGGGAAAGCGATCTCGGGGATTTTTTGAACAATGGTGCTTTCTTCAATATTTTCTCCTAGTCCTTTAAGAGAGTTAACTACTTGACTACTCGGAGGAGAGTATGATGCAATATCTTCTTCATCATCCATTTTTAGGCGCATCGAATTGTCTTCTACTAGGTTTGAATCTTTTCCTTCTGACTTTGGAGTCACAATCATATAAAGAAACCAACTTATCCCATACTTCTTTAGGTGAGTCACAATCCATGACTTTCATAAATTCGGAATCCGCAATTCCACTAGTGATGGAATTTAAAGCTTTGGCATTAGCAATGTAGGCTCTTCTTTCATCTTGATCGAGTTGGAAGACTGGCGGGACCTTTGTACCCATCCAAAGCAGTGCCATACTTCGAGGACCAAGAAACATTAGATAGTAGGACATCCTATATTTTCCAAAAAGCTAAAGTTTGTTCCATCGAAAGATAGGCGATTTTCACTGCTTGCTTCCATGTTCTTCATTGTGCCTAAGAATCCTTCTTCCCGGTTCTGTTAGGATGATAATGAAGAAGGTTTGGTTCCGATACGTGTGGAAATATTTGAGAGAGAGCTGAATCGAAGTATTTCTTTCCAATTGTTAATTAATGCCGAGTTTGATTCTTCACAATTAAAAGGCAGTAGAGCGTGTATTAATATTAATATTAATTTCAATTCCTTTCTAATAATAGTATACAATAGATGAGTGGGGCCACCAACCCTTTTAATGAAATCGAGGCACCAACTCTTTGTTGCACAAGCACCAACTTGGACTTTGATGAGGCTTCGAACTCTAGGGCTTCGACCACTATCTTCCTCAAACGCGCCAACCTCGTGTAGGAGCTCCTACTCCCGAGGACACCCGATCCCATGAGTCACTTTTAATAGAATATGTGTGATATACTTACTTGTTGTCATACCTACGAAAATATTCTTCTTGCTCGTCCTGCTTCTTGATTTTTGACTTCACTATATCTTCTTTACGTGCTTGTCCACCATTTAACTGCCTGCTACTAATGCTGCACTGCTTTGATTTTTCATTCAACGTTGCTGCTTAAATTTTCATGCTCGATGTTTGTTTGAGTTCCCTTATAATGCGAGCTTCATGAAAGCTGTTATATTTCCTAGCTCCCATAGCTCAGGATGTTTACTTTACGAGTTATTGTCACTACGGGTGCTGTCCTCGAGTTAACTTTCAAGGGTCCTTCTATTATACTCCAACAACATTTATTCGAAAATTTCTACGCTATCTTTACCAATCACCTTTAATGTTCTTGTTTATCCAACGTTCACCATTCATCATAGGGCTTTGACGAAAATATGAGATTATAATGTCGAGTCCCTCACAAGTCAGGAGTTGTAGTAATTATATCCAACGCCCTTACCTCTTATCCTCGGTCGAGGCAATAAACCTCGGAAGCAGAGAGTTATAACCTTCGATACTGAGATCTTAAGCCTGATATCATGGGTCCTAAACGAGTGGATGTACGAGGTCGGAAGCAATAGGTCACGAGAAGTACACGAGCTGTAATAGATCACGGATCGAGTCTCTTTTATATATAGAGTTCCGCGAGATGTGGAGCTGCATCTCTTGATAGTGAGAGTGCTTGTGTGTGCTAGATGACGAAAATCCGTGTTTTAATAGCAGGAAAATCTAAGTTGAAGAAATGAGTTCTGATTGTATATGTATACAGCCTTCTTTGCTGCATCGAAAGCGAAAAGACACGTCCTTGTTTGGAGGCGGACAGCTAGTGTCCACCGAGGAGCATGAGGTCTGCTCAATATCAGAGATATAATTTTTTTAACTTGACAATTCGATATCTCAAAAACTACTAGGATTTTTGGGACAAATAAGGGCTCATTGGAAAAGAAAAATTATGCTCCTATATGGTATAGGAGTCGATTTGGAAGGATACCTGCCTATAAGGAGGTAAAAACAAATTTTCTTTGTATTTGTCCTTAATTTTGTGTAGTGCGAGAAAATGCCTCAGGACGGAAATGCCTTCTCCATTGCTTGAGATTCTCCTTGATTTGTCTTTTCCATTGTTTGGCTTGTCAGTCATGGGGTCATAGCGTCATCATTGTAGGATGTCTATGTCATCATGTAGGATGTACATGTCATCATGATAATACCTGGCAAGTGCGATGTGTATGTCGTAGTGAAACATCATTGAGGAGAACTACAAATGGTATCTTCCATATGTTACCATTAAAGTGCTGTCGACCTTCATCGACACACATTTGCCATTAATGGCAGCAACTTGGATTAACACGATCTCGAGTCTGAATTTTGGCGTTGGAAAGAATACTCGGAGAAGAATAACATAAGATGGAATTTCGAGACCTTGGATAGTTGAAATTACAAAGATACTATGGTTTCAACATTGAGCTCCTAAAAGCAAGACAAAAATATGTGTATTTTAAGATGTGTAATTTTTGTTTGAAAATTTAATTTGAAATTATTCAAAGCGCATGGTGAAGCATAGAAATCATTTAATTTGGTCCCAATATGCCTCATAACAAGAAAATGGATACACCAGGTAAGAGCAACAAAAATCTCTAGTATGACGCATGAAGAAGAGGAAAGAAATGCAACATGATATATCAAAATCACGAGACCAGAGTGCAACAGAATTTACGCTCTCACTGAAAAAGAGTGGCAAAAAATGAACTAGGAAGAGTAAGATGGATGGTTTAAAATCTAACATGGAAGCTGATGATGAATTTCAAGAGTATAAGGTTTGAAGGATCATTTAAAAAGCAAAAATGAAAAGGGACCTGGAAGGTTTGACAAAATTGCTACAAGAAATTATTCCCTAGTGTTAACGAGTGCTCCATGAAAATCACGATTGAGGACGAAAAGGAATAAAAATTATGATTTTAGAGACTCCAATAGTGAGTTGAAGACTAACCACATTCCAAATTATGACGAGGATCCATTAACATGGATACTACAAATGGGGCAATTTTTTATCTACATGATGTGCCACATATACAAAAGGTACACATTGCATCTGTTTACATTTAGAACAAAATAAGTTTGTGTGGTATCGATGGACTTGTTCATCGTAAAGTGACATTCACTTGGAAAATTTGTACTGGAAAGAAATCGGTAGCACTATTGCAAGGACATACAAATAACATTACCTTTGCTTTATCCAAATTAATAAATCTCAAACAAAAGGGGTTCGATGGTGGGCACATTGAGGGACTTCCAAATATTGAATATCAAGGTAAATGATATTCCGAGGGAGAACTATATGATTGATGTCTTCATGGGGAACTAGGGATAACATCCAACATGAGGTTCACATTTGCCTAACTTATTGGAGAAGGCGTTCAAGGTGGAAAAAAAGTTACAAGAAAACAAAATTATGGCAACAAGGAAGTCTACCACTGCGTAACTATAAAGATGGAAGTGTTGTTGCTCCTAGCCTCCCATAACCTACAGAGTTTGACACCACAACAAATGGAGGAAAAAGCGAGAAAAGGGCTTTGTTGACGGTTGTGATAACAAATACACCAAAAGGGTCGTAAGTGTGTTGGGAGATAAATTATTTACAACGAGAGTGTGAAGAGGAGGAAGAAAAAGCAGCTTGCAAGACACATCGAGAAGAAGATGATATACGGCGAGGAAGCAACCCCAAAGAAAGAAGAAAATGAACTCTGGCGATATCTTACACGATGCATTTTCGGGGAATTACCACTCATTAAACTCTCAAAGATGAGAAGGATATATCAAGAAAATAAATTTAATAGTGTTGATCGATTGTGTAGTACCCATAATTTTATTCATTGTAAGATAGCCGATAGAAATTGAATTGCTTTCTATGTCAACACCGAGTGTCGAGTGATGGTTGTAGCGGATAAACTATAAATTTGTCGGGGAAGTGTCATAATATCAATCTAAACTTGTGGGGTAATAATAATAACTTGAATGAGTCGATGATTTCCACTCGATGGGTGGTGCTAATGTTGTATTAAGAGTCCCGATGGTTACAATATATTTTGGGATGACAACTTTTAATTTTCAAGAACTTTTCTTGAAATTTTCCCGGAAAAGGAAAAATAAATTGAATTAAAGGGCCATTGTATGGAAATTGGGAAAGATAATAATCTCTATTGTGCATGATTGCACAATTGTGCTACACTAGATGTTTAAACATCGAAATCATATATTTCTCTAGATATTCAAAGAATCTTGGACAATCATTCCAAGGTATTTGAGACTCCCAAATGCCTCCCACCTATTCATGATCATGATCATAATCATATTTATTCACTTGATTCGAGAAGTGTTCCTCCAAACATCATACCTTTGATATATCCTTATGCCCAAAAGAGTGAAATTGAACGTATGGTTGTAGAAATGCTAGAGGCGGTATAATTCAACCTAGCCCGAGTTCTTTCTTTGCTCCAACAATATTGATACACAAAAAGGATGGATCATGGTGTATGTGTCTAGATTATAGGGGAGCTTAACAAAGCTCGCTATTAAAGAGCAAATTTCTCATTCACTGCCATTGATGATTTTTTGGATGAATTACATGGACACAATTGAATTCACCAAGTTCGACCTTCGTTAAAAGATATCATCAAATTAGAATGAATATTTGAAGACATTAAGAAAACAAAAATTTAGAACCTCGTAAGGTGCGTCATGATTTTTTGGTCATGCATTTGTGCTTTACTATCTTCCACATTTTCAAAAGGTTTTATGAATTCCATTTTCGAACCCTTCCTTATAAAATTTGTGTTAGCCTTTTTTTATGATATACTAATCTACAACAAGTCTTGGAAGGATCATTTTCAACATGTTGACATGGTGCTCAAACTAGGAGAAATAATTGTGCGACGTAACGTCATAATGTTTCTGCGGGGTACACGAGGTGGAATATTTGTTCATATTGTATCTCATGAGGGTCTTAAGGTAGATCCTAACAAAATTAAAGCCGTCAAGGAATGGGAAAAATCCCCACAATAGTAAAGCATATTCGAGGATTTATTCCAAGTTTATTTAAGAATTATGGGAAAATAGTAGCACCTCTAACAACATTATTGAAGAAAGATGCATTTTTTTATAGAAACTAACTAAGTCCTTTGAACATCTTAAAGATGCAAAATGTGCTAAGTTGTGGTTTTAGCTACACTAGACTTCACAAAAGCCTTTATGGTGCAATGTGATGCATCGGGAAAAGGAATTGGTGCTATTTTAATGCAGAAGGAAGACACGTTATTGAAATTCATCTAATCCAGAGGAAGCATTTACACAAATCTATTTATGAGAAGGAAATGTTGGCAATACTACATGCCTTAAAGCAATGAAACCCTTACAAATGGGAATACACTTTGAGGTAAAAAAATATAATGATAGTCTTAAATAATTTTTGGAATAAAGATATCTTCGGAAGAACGACAAAAATGGGTCACTACGATGTTGGGTTATGACTTTGAAATCATCTACAAAAAAAAGGAAGCAAATGTTGTTACAAATGCATTCTCAGAAGGGGTGAGAATGTGGAAGCATTTATTTATGTGATTTCTATTGTCCAATCCGATTGGATAAATGGAGCAAGGGAGGAATGGAAGAATGATGAAGAGGTGTGGACACTCATTCAAAATTCCAACAAGATCCTAGTACATGCGATACATTTATTTGGAAAATTGACTCATTATGGTACACATATCGCTTCTATCTATGTACTAATTACCAACTCAAACAAAATATTCTTTTGGAATTGCACACTCTCACTTTAGAGAGGCACTCAAAATTTTTTAAAAACTTACCTTAAGGTTTAAAAAAGAATTTTTTGGGGATGGCCTTAAATATGATATTCATAAGTTTGTGGCAGAATGTTTGGTTTTGCGACAAAATAAAGTTGAGACAATTAAGACCCCGAGTGTTTGTTACAAACCTTTAGCCATTCCAAGTTTTTTGTTGGGAGTATGTCTTAATGGATTTTATCACTCTGTTTACCCAAGTTCGAAGGAAAGAGTGTCATCATGGTGATAGTTGATAGAATTACCAAGTATGCACACTTTTGTGCATTATCTCATCCTTTTAAAGCTAGTATAGTTGCTAATGGATTTATTGAAACAATTCAAAAGCCACATGGGAACCCAAAAATTATTGTAAATGATGTAGAACCCATTTTCACTAGAAATTTTTGGACATAATTTTCTTTTTCTTTTCTTAGTACTCAATTAGCTCATAGCTCATCTTATCATCCTCGATCGACGTAATGAGATAGTGAACATATGTTTGTAAGGATATATTCGTTGCTTTGTGTCTAATAAAAAAACATAATGGGCTGAGTGGTTACCTATGGATGAATGGTGGTATAATACTTCCTTCCATGCTGCCCAAACAAAAATGACCCGATTTATGGATCTTTATGGATATCATCCATCGATCCATCACCTTATCTTTAAGAGGAAAATTGTAAGGTTCAAGCGGTGGAAGATTACATCGAGAATTAAAAACAATTTTTTCCAACTCTTAAAGGATAACCTCACTTTGGAGCCTAAATCGAGTCACAAAAACAAGAACCTTAGAGCTACGAAATTGATCAATTACGAGTATCCCATTAAGTGGAAGAACTTACCCGCTGAAGATTCCACATGGGAGGATGAGAATTTTATGTAGAAGCATCCATAACTACTCGAGAGTGTTGAGGACAACGCCTATTTTGAAGGAGAGAGGCATATTGGGTCCCTATAATACTAGTGCATCCCCCTTTATTGTTATTTTTGTTTCCCCATAGAGCCTAATATTTTTATTTGTGCCCTTACATTATTATTGTTTATGCATTCTTTGATTATATTGTGACCCTTTAGACTCCTATATATACCAAGGAGATCTTGTCATTTGCATCATCCAAGAATTGTTCATTTATGTGATGTAAAGGAGGTTTCCTCTAGAAGATGCTAATGTTCAAGTCTTAGATCTATCTTTTCTTCTATTTTGTGATCTAGTTGCATAACACTATACCTAAGATAAATTCTTCTAGCAAAATCAACAACCCACTAGGCCTCCTTAATCCCTTGTGCATCCACAAGAAAAATAATTGGTTGTCTCACTTTTATAGGTACCTACTAATTTATTCAACTACAAAAAATTCTCTTATTGTCATTTTCCTTTTTCCTCGAGCGCTGTGAATGTCTCACAAAAAATATATAATATTACTCTAGCAAATTATTTAGAAAAATCTCTTTTTGAATTTCTCTGGTATGCCGTGTTGTGTCTTCATCACCTCCCTTAGGTTGCTTTTATAATTCTTTTTTGGGAAATTATATGAATGATATATTGTCACAAATTAAATTGTCAACCAATAGGTCGTAGTCGGTAGAGTTGATGCACTATATGTGCCGATAACGGGTAAGTTCCTATGTACGTCGAGAGTATAGCCTCGATATAGGAAGCTTCCATTTTATAATTAATCTAATTTCATCACACAATTTAAAGATCAAAAGCTCATAAATAAAAATCTCGGGAAGCATGTGATCTAAAATTTCTTGCTTAGGTAACAAGGTTGTCCATTTACAAGCTCATGGAATGAAAATATTGATTCAACTTTTTTTCCTATATGACTAATATAATCAACTTATTGCACTTAAATATTAAACGAAACCATTCTAATTTAACTAGTTCTTAAAGAAATTATGCATTCTAGTACGGGAAATGTATGACAAGAGTCTTCTATCGTAGCAGTACATGTAGGTGAATGGCGAGATCTCTGTTCTTCATGTTCTCTAAAAATAGAATTCAATACCTACAACCTCAAAAATCAAATGATTACTTTCATAAAAAATAAGCTGGAATCATATCAAATTCTTTGAAGTTAAAACTATATTCATAATAACTATAATAAAAACTTGCCTTGATGGCTTCGGTGGGCCCTTGTCGAGCTACGAAGAAGGCGAGGGAAACTTACCAGAACTAAATAATTTACTAACACATCAAATTCATCAATCGTTGCTTGTATTATTGATTTCAAAAGGAAAGATGAAAAAATCAAGTCTCACAGCATAACAACAAAGTTAAAACTCAAAGTCTCTCCTTACTAAGCCGACTCTTACTACCCGACTTACTAACTCCCTCTAACAAGATTATGAGGCTAATTTATACATTAAATCCATGGAGGAATGGATAGAACCAAGTCCCCCCAACTCAAATTTTGGTTAAGACCAATTTAACAATTTTTAGAATGAAATCTAAAAAATATGGGTTTTTATGCGAAATTACAAATTCGGGTCCAAGACCCTTTGATATCTCTCTATGCGTTATGTATTGTAGAAACAATTTCAGTTTTTTTAGGTGGTTATGTTTTCTCAAAACCCTTGTGTCCCGTTTGAAAATATATGTTTTCATTTGTATGAAAATCAAGGTGCAAATCGGTAGTTTGAGATTTTTACTATTTTTACAATACAGGTTACGAATAGCATAGAAAATATCCCCACGAGCTAGAGGTCTACACTTGTGAGATGGGTGAATTCTAACCCAATATTCCGCATGTCGACGTCATTCTCGAAAAAACCCATGTTGTCGATTTTCTTCTATAAGCTTCCAAAATTTTGACTTTACTTGATCTTGGATGAGCAAAACGTTGGAATACTAGTACCAGATGAACATAGGGTTGGAACCAAGGTCTTGGACCAACGATGTTGGTGTTAGATGAGTGAACACGAGTACCAGATTGATAGTATTGGTGTTGGACAAATAGGAACACGAATCTTTGGGAACATACTGCCACTGGTATCGACAAGTGAGGAGCACGAGTATCGGATTGTTGGTGCAGTCTTGGATAAGTAGGAACATGGTCTAAACATTTATGTGATCCAATCCAATTAATTAGAGAGTATAAAGAATCAATAATTCTATTTCTACCACAGAAAACATAAAAACCATGCTTTAAATATAAATGACCTCATATATACACAAGGATGTTAAAAGTCATGTTTTTGAAGAAGGTAGGCGAGTGTTGACTAGGTTTCGAGGTAAAGTTGGTAAAAAATAGAGGACAATATAAGTGTAAAGCATCAAAATGGAGAACCAACAATTCTCCATAAGCCAAACCCCTAATATCCAAATTGATTAACAACTATGATTAAATTACAACATTCTTAGATCAATGATATAGATTAGATCTAATTCACTTACATAATTTATTGTTTATCTTTAGATATACATTAGCCAAAAGTCAACATTAACTAAATAATTGATCAATGTACTCTTTTCCTAAGCTAAAACTTAGGAATGAGATCATATTAGTTGCTCCTCTTGAACAACCACCTAAACAAGACTTCTTCTCCTACATTCCGGACACGATCCTATGTAGAAGACCTTTCAAAGCTACAAAATCAAGACTCCCTCCTAGCAGAGAGCAGATTCTCCACCACCCCCAACTTGTCCTTGTAGAAGTGAGCTTCCCCTTCAATAGGGGGTTTGGTGAGAATATCTATTATTCTTGTGAAAATGTACTATAGTCTTACAAAACCTCTCTAGACCTTGTCTCTGTTGAGTGGTACTAGCGATCTTTATAAACTTGGTTTTTTCCATGAAAATTTGGATTTTCTAAGAGCTTGATGCAACTTCGATTTTCACAATGGATCACTAGAGGCCCCATATTAAGAACAAACAACCATGAGAGCATATCATGAATCCATATGGCCTCAAAGCTCACCAAACTCATTGCGCATTGTGCTCTCTGCTAAACTTAGTGCCATTGACTATTTCTTGTTGCTAAACCATAAGATCACTATTGACCTAACCTAAAACAACATCTAGATGTACTCTTCTGTCCATTGTTGTTAGGTCCCTATATTAGTAGTATAGTCCCTTATTGTTGTTAGTATAACCCCCCTTATTTTTTTATTATTGTACCCTTGTAACACCAATATTGTTATTATTGTGCCCCTTACATTATTATTGTTAGGTCGGCTAGGATTATATTGTGACCCCATGGACCCCTATATATAGAAGGAGGGTTTTGGTCATTTTTATCATCCAAGAATTGTTCATTTATGTAATGTATTGGAGGTTTCCCCCTCGAGTGGCTTATTTCTAAGGTGTTGATCTCTCTTTTCTTCTATTTTTGGAGCTAGTTTCATAACATTTGGTATCGAGCTTTAGATTCTAGGGGTTTCATTTGCTCCAAATAGGTCATCGTGGAATTTTCACTATAACTTTTGTTCTACAAAATTTTAGAAGCTGAAATGTTTACGGAGTGAAGTCGAAATCTCGAGGAACATCGTGGAAAAAATTTCAGATCTTGGTTCACAATATTTTTGGACATATGATATGTGGAATTTAGGGCTTTTTTCAAGCTCTGAATTTCACCTAAACAAGTCATCGTGGAATTTTCACTATAATCCTATGAAGGTTCGGGAAGCTGAAATTTTTATAGAGTGAAGCCTAAATCTTGAGGAACCTCGTATAAAAATTTCAGATCTCAGGTTCGTAATTTTTTTCGGAGATATGATATGTGGAAGTTAGGGCTCCTAGATTTCATCTTAAAGAGGGTGACCATGGGAAAAATCATCATAACTCCCTATCCGAGCATACGATTGGAATTTTTGTAAAAATTGACGCGGTACATAGACTATAGTATGTGTATATCAATTTCAAATCCGAAGGAGGAAACAGGTGACACATGGCACGCGTACAAGTTCATTCTACTTTTGAACCGGTCCATAATTAGGTCATTGTGGGAGATTGGGTAGAACTTTTCCTTGAAGAATCCAATCGAATGTCGGATCTGTGGAATTCAAAAGAATATTCATAGGGCTATGAGAGGACTAAATTTCAAATATTGAAGATCCGAAATCACGGATATAATTCGGTTTCAATATCGAGCTCCTAAAAAGCAAGAAAAAGGTGTGTGTATCGAATTACATAAGTCTTGTTTGAAAAATTATTTTGAATTTATTCCAAGGGCATATTGAAGAATAGATATCAGGCAATGGGTTCTAAAATGCCCCCTAAAAATAATTCAACACCCATTAAGCCTTCATAAGGCTCTACTATGACTCATGAAGACGAAGAAATGCAACATGAGATATCAAAATTACAAGAGCAAGTGCATCAAATTTAGCTATCGCAAAGAGCAACAAAAAATGAAATGGAAGTTTTGAAGAAAGGCGTTGAAACTAAGATGGATGGTTTGAAGAAAGGCGCGGAAGCTAAGATGGATGGTTTGGAAGCTAAGACGGATGGCATGGAAGTTGGCATGTAAGCTAAGATGGATGACATGGAAGCTAAGATTGATGAAAAAAATGAAAGACAACATGGAAAACATGAAGAATGATCGTCAAAAGTAGCCATCGAAGGTTTGAAAAAGTTGATACAAGAAATGTTTCCCTAATGGCGAAAATATAGTAGAGGAAACTCATGACGAGAACAAAATAAATGTTAATCGTGATTTCATAAAACTCTAATGTTGGATGGAAGAACCACCATATTCCAAAGATGGATATGAGGAAGTTTGATGGCAATGATCTCGTAACATGGATACTACGGATGGAGCAATATTTTGATCTCAACAATGTGCAAAACACAAAAAAAGGTATGCATTACAACTTTACATCGAGAACAAAATACATTTGTATGGTCTCGCTGGCTTTTGCTCTCGTAAAAAAATTGTCACTTGGTCGATTTTTATGGGAAGAAATGATAACACATTATGAGGATAAAAAGAGCAACACCTTCTTTAGCCAATTGATAAATCTCAAACAAAAGGGTTCGGTGGTGGAGCACATTAAGGACTTCCAAAAATTGAATATAAGGGTAAGTCGATATTCCCGGGAGGAACACGGGATTGATGTCTTCATAGGGACTTTAAAGGATAACATCCAACATGAGGTTCACGTTTGGGAACTACGATTCATGGGAGAAGGCTTTCGAGTTGGCAAGAAAAAATTGAATGTAAAATTATGGCGACAAGGAAGCCTACCACTCACATCTATAAAGACGGAAGTGTTGCTACTCCTAGACTTCCACAAACTACAAGGTTGACACCACAACAATTGGAAGAAAAAAGAGCAAAAGGGCTTTGCTATAATTGTGATAGAAAATACACTAAAGGTCATAAGTGTCTTTGAGAAGAAATTATTTTACATAGATTGTGAAGAGGAGGAAGAAAATGAACATAAAATTTCAAAATAAGAGGATATACACCGAGGAACCAACCCTAGAAGAAGAAGAAATGAGTCTAACCATATCGTGTAATGCATTAGCGGGAATTACCACTCCTCAAACTCTCAGAGATACAAGGACATATCAAGAAGAAAAAAGGTAATAGTGTTGATTGATTCGGGTAGTACCCATGATTTTATTCATTATAAAAGGTAGCCAAGGAATTGAATTACTTCCTATACCCAAGCACAAACTATATGCGAGAAACATCCAAATGTTTCTTTGGAGTACAAGAGGTGGAATATCTGGGTCATATTGTATCTCACGAGGGTGTTAAGGTAGACCCTAACAAAATTAAAGCCATTAAGGAATGGAAAGTCCCCACAACCATAAAGAAGTTGCGAGGATTTCTTGGGTTAACAGAGTAATATCGCAATTTTTTAAAGAATTATGGGAGAATAGTAGCACCTCTAACAACTTTATTGAAGAAAGATGCATTTTCATGGACTCCTAAGGCAACTAAGGCCTTTGAACATCTTAAAGAGGCAATGTGCCTAGCACTAGTCTTAGCTACACCAGACTTCACAAAAACCTTTATTGTGGAATGTGATGCCTCAGGACATGGAATTGGTGTTGTTTTAATGAAAGAAAGAAGACCGATTGCTTTTGAAAGTCCTCAAGTTTCAAAGGAAAGTATTTGCGAGAAAGCTATTTATGAGAAGGAAATGTTGGCAATACTACATGCACTAAAGAAATGGTGACCTTACTTAATGGGAAAGCACTCTGCAGTAAGCGATCATGATAGTCTTAAACACTTTTTTGGAACAAATACTATCTTCGAAGAGCAACAAAAATGGGTCACAAATATGTTGGGTTATGACTTTGAAATCATATACAAAAAGGGAAGCTAAATGTTGTTGCGAGATGCACTCTCAAGAAAGGATGAAGAGGTGGAAGCATTGCTTTGTGCCATTTCTATTATCCAACAGATTGGATAAACCGAGACGCAAGGGATGAATGGAAGAAGGAAGAAGAAGTGTGGACACTCATTCAAAAGTTGCAGCAAGATCCTAGTACATCTTATACATTTAGTTGGAAAAATGATTCCTTATGGTACAAAGATCGCTTATATATTTGCAAGAATTACCAAATAAAACAAAAAATTATTTTGGAATTACACACTTCTCCTTTAGGAGGACACTTAGGATTTTTAAAAACTTACCATAGGGTGAAGAAATATTTTTTTTGGGATGGCCTTAAATCTGATATTCAAAATTTTGTGGTGAAATGTTTGGTTTTCTAGCAAATTAAAGTTGAGACAATTAAGACCCCGGGTCTTCTACAACCTTTATCCATTCCAATTCAACGTTGGGAGGATATTTCAATGGATTTTATCGCAGGTTTAACTAAGTCCGAAGGAAAGAGTGTCATCATGGTGGTAGTTGATAGAATTACCAAGTATGCACACTTTTTTGCATTATCTCATCCATTTAAAGCAAGTACAGTTGCTACGGCATTTATGGAAACAATTCAAAAGCTACATGGAAACCCAAGGATTATTGTAAGTGACGGAGATCCCATTTTCACCGGAAATTTTTGGACTGGGAATTATTTTCTTGTTTGGGTACTCAACTAGCTCATAGCTCATCTTATCATCCTCAATCAAGATGGTCAAAGCGAGATAGTGAATAGATGTTTGGAAGGATATCTTCGTTGTTTTGTATCACGATAAGAAAACATAATGGGTCGAGTGGTTACCTCTTGTTGAATGGTGGTATAACACTTCCTTCCATACTGTATAAAAAATGACCCAATTTATGGCACTTTATGGATATCACCACGCGTCTATCACGTCTTTCTTTAAGATAAAATTCTAAGGTTCAAGCGAGTGGAAGATCACATTGAGCATCAACAAGAAGTTCTCCAACGCTTAAAGGATAACCTAAATTTGGCACAAAATCGAATGAAACAACAGCGAGATCAACATCGCAGCGAGAGAATTTTGATGTAGGAGATTGGGTATTTTTACGGCTACAACCATACAAACAAATTTCCCTCAAGCAAGCTACGAAGGATAATAAATTATCGCCAAAGTATTATGGTCCTTACAAGGTGTTGCAAAAGATTGGTAGTATGGTATACAAATTGGAGCTTCCCACTTCTTCGCGAGTGCATGCGGTTTTCCATTTTTTCATGCTTAAAAAGGTTATAGGGGACAAACTTCCCGAGTTCAAACAATATTGCCAAAACTTGATAAGGAAGGAAAAATCATATTGGAACTGAAGTAGTCACGGAAACAAGAACTCGACGACTACAAAATCGATCAATTTTTAGAGTATCTCATCAAATGGAAGAACTTACCCACTGCAGATTCCACATGGGAGGATGAGAATTTTATACAAAAGCATTTTGGAGCTACTCAAGCGTTGAGGACAACACTTTTTTGAAGGAGAGGGGGCATGTTAGGTCCCCTATATTAGTAGTATAGTCCCTTATTGTTCTTAGTATAAACCCCTTATTGTTATTTTTGTACCCTTATAGCCCCAATATTGTTATTATTGAGCACATACATTATTATTGATAGGTCGGCTAGGATTATATTGTGACCCCATGGACCCCTATATATAGAAGGAGGTTTTGGTCATTTGTATCATCCAAGAATTGTTCATTTATGTAATGTATTGGAGGTTTCCCTCTTGAAGTGCCTTATTTCTAAGGCGTTGACCTCTCTTTTCTTCTATTTTTTGGAGGTCGGTTTCATAACAATTGCACTCTTGGCCTAGTTCAAATCTATATAGCCCCGTAATTTCACTCCACTAACTGCGACATATCTTAGTCTATAGTCCACTATACCACGGAGATACCTCAACACATGCTTTGCTACCACCTATTCAACCCTCCTCATCTCCACCATAAACTCGCTAAGTGTATTCACTTGCAAACCATATATTCATTCTAGTACTAACAAGATGCACCATCAACCCGATCAACTACTTGTACAATGTGGGATCACCCTTAGAAGCATTAAGCTTCCTCAATTTCTGGTAATAATGGTTGTAAACATCGTCCTCAAATATCCATCTTGAATCTATTGATGATCTCAACTATATACTTTCCCTACCCTAGGAAAATCTCTTATGTGCTGCTACCACACCTTCGGTCCCAAAAGTAGTGCATCAATACAATATCCTTCAACCTTGAGCTTCAAAGCAAGGTCATCCTTGCACATCCCATGAGATTCTGCGATCCTATCCGAAAGAGATCGTCAACATACGGTATTAAGATAAGCGACTCACCATCAACAAGTACATAGTACTAATTGGAGTCCATCTCACTCTAGTGAAGCACAATCCAAGTAGACAACCATCAAACCTAGAGTATCACGCGGATGTATGCTTAAGTATGTAGAAGACCTTCTTTAGTCTACATACATGGGACTCCTTCCCATGCACCTTAAATTCTTGAGAATGCTCTATATACACCTCTTCCTCAATTACCCCATTGAGGAAGGAAATATTCAAATCCATCGAATGAACCCTCCACCCAATTTATGAGGAAATAGATATAAATACTCGTGATAGATGCATATTTGGTGACGGTGCAAATTTATCCTCGCACTCCACTCCCTCTTTCTAGGAGAACCCTCTTGCCACAAACCTCACTTTGTGTTTCTTAAAATTTCCATATTCTACATGCTTAATCTTAAAGATCCATTCGAAGTGACCATTGAATTCTCCCTCAAGCCTCAATACAATATCCCACACATAATTCCTCATTATGGAACTATACTCTAACACCATGGAATCCCTCCAAACCTGCTAGTCTTATAGCTTCTCAAAGGTATAAGGATTGGACTCACTAATGTTGTTCATCAAGGCCATATAACTAGAAAATCTAGTTCCCAGAAGGTGTTGCTAGAAGCTTCCACATGATCCTCAACATCCCTCAATGTTTACTCAACCCATTTTGGCCTCCTCTTGGTAGAGCTTGAAAGAACCTCTTATTCCTCTTCATGATTAGAAGATTTTCTCTCCCCGGCCTTTAAAGCCTCTCACTCCCTAAAGGTCCTACCCTTCTCAAATTTTACATCTTGGCTAACTATGGTCTTCCTTTGCCCTGGAATGTATACTAATGAAGGCCTTTGATATCACACTCTATCCAAAAATATCCCCCCTCTCGGATGAGGGTTACAACTTAGTCCTCTTCTCTCGATGCAATTTGGATATATCTCGAGCTATCAAAGATGCGAAAATGTCTCACCTCTAGTTTCACTCACTCGTAAATTCCTCATGAATCTTGTCCTCCACTACCCTATGCGGATGCCCATTTTGTAGGTATACCACTACATTACAAGCCTCGTCCCACAAGTACATAGGAAAGTACTAATCACGAATCATTTCCTTTATTGCTACTGATTATGATCATGTTCTTCCTTTTTACCACTCCATTTAGTTGCAAATTGTAGGGCACTATGAGTTATTTCTTGATTCCCACCTCTCTATATAAACCCTTGAACTCATTAGAATAATACTCACCCCCATTGTACGATATCATGATCTTCTTCCCGAGCTTTGGTTCTCCACAAGAGCTTGAAACTCTTGAAACCAACCAAATACCTCATCCTTAGCCTTCAAGAAGTAAAACCATGTCCTCCTAGAATAGTCATATATGAAGGTCATAAAATAACTACACCTAGAGACGAGAATCCATTGACATTAAACCTTAATCATCGGAATGCACCAAATCCAATAATCCCTTGGGCCTGGTCTCATTGTTAGGAAACACTACTTTGGTATGTTTTCCAAGCACACATCCTTTGCACACACCATCCTACTCCATGTTGAACTCTAGAAAAGCAGTGACCATCCCCATAACAATGGTAGATCCATATAGTGTAGATGCCCCATCCTCCCTACGCTAAAGATTACTATGGTTGTCATTTTCATATACAAGGACCTTCTTTAACTATGCTCTCAACAAATATTGATTGCTCTTTGTGTTTCTTATCACTCACCTCATGCTAGGAACAACTCCTTTCACGCTAACAAATACTTCACCTCTCATGAAACTTGCCTCAAGTCCTTTATCCTCCATATTCAAAATGAAGAGGAATTTCTTCGCTAACCCAAGCACATACAATACTTGCTTCACCTCCATAGGATTCCTAAGCTCTAGTCTGGAACTATATGCTTTCCAATACCCTCCATTTCATACCTAACATTATGGCCAATCTCCACATGAAGATCATGGTGCTCCTTGGCCATACTAGTGAAGAGGTCATGAAATCCTATCATATGATGAGAAGCTTCGATATCCATAAAACATAAACCATGTGTCATGGTGCTTGAAATACATAACACCAATGAGAACTCCTTCTCGATTTTTCATAGTTAACTCATCTATTTTTTTTCACATGTAGTTGTTGATGTCTTCCCTTTGCCTTTCTTCTCGTTGGAGCACTATCCAACATAGTGACCATACTTGTGACATGCAAAGCGTTTGAATTTGCTCATGGAACTATTTTTTCTCTTTTCACGAAGATCTGCTCCCCTGCGGTTATTCTTAGATTTATCCTAGTCCTTCTTTGATTTCCCGGGAAGAGCAAGTTCCTCATCTCCACCTCCACCTCTAAGCTACCCACTAAATAATGAATTGTCCATATCTCCTTTTGGTTGAAGTTGTCTCACAACTTGGTCCAATTAGGAAGCTTGTCTCAAGCAAGGATACCTATCACAAAGGTATATCGTTGCTTGGTACAACCGATTAAGGGCTATCTTGACAATTTCACCCTCATCTATGGCTTCCCCAACAATTGTATGTTCATAATGAACTTGCTAGATCCTTGTGAAGTATTAGGGGTACAATTTGAGATCTATTCATCCTTATGTTCCTTAGTTTCTCTCTCAACACGTCTTCCTATTTTGGTTGTTACTTTGGTACAATTTCATCAACAATGATCACATTTTGTGACCTATATGGTTTTGAGATGTGAGGGATTATATAATCCTTCACAACATCCAATACAATTCCTCTAGCCTTCACATCCTTAAGATTGCATTTGACTATTTGTGTAGGATTTAAAGGAACTTGGATCTCTTTTTTTCGAAAGTTCCCATAGGGATGTTTTCCATCAAAATAATGGTGATCCTCTCCTTTCATGGAATGAGTTCGCATCCCTTGCAACTTGTAATCAAGATTTCAAACTAGATAATTCCATTTCACTAGATTGATTTAAGCCACAAAACCTTTACTCTTGCAAATTATTTAGAAAATACCTTTCTAATTTCCCTTAGTGCTCGTGTTGTGTCTTCATACTCTCCCTTAGGTTTCTTTTATAATTCTCACCTAATCCAAATCCATAATATCTTAAGTGATTGATGGTTAGGATTAAATCCCAACCTTTTTAGATCAAAGATGGAGATTAGATATAAGTCACTTAAATAATTTATTATTTACCCTTAGAAAAACATTAGCCCAAAGTCAACATTAATAAAATAATTAATCAATGTACTTTTTCCCTAAGTTGAAACTTAGGAATGAGATCATATTAGTTGCTCCTCTTGAACAACCACCTAAAGAGGAATTCCTCTCCCACATGCTAGATACAAACCTATGCAAAATACCTTCTAAAGTTGTTAACACCTAATCTTTGGAATTAGGAAATTTATGTAAATATTGTAAATAAGAAAATATAAAAGGTGAAGAGACACCAAAATTTGAATTCCAAGAGTCTCCCTTCAATGTATATAAATAATCTCTTAATGCAAATCTCATCAATTCATTCAGAGTTACAAATCTCGCGTGACATGGTACCAGATGTATGGTGAGATCGTGGTGATTTCAACCTTCTCTGTGGGTGTTCGGTTGTGCATTACTTATGCAAATGATATGTGTTGATTGCATATGTAAGCGTGGATTTTGGTCGATTAATGTGTTGGTATGCAATGGTATATGGTGCGTTCCCCTGGGTCCCGTGAATATTATATACTGTTATATGTTGCAGAGTTTTCTATTGTATGTGCATTGGTTTGACGTAGCATATTGAATTCAATATGAATTATGTGAGTTGATCATACGAGGCCATTTTCCAAGGATTATGCGATGAGTTTTTTTAAGGGGATGATATATATTGCATGGTATATATATATATATAAGCCCACAAAAAATTATTCACAAGACGCACCTATGGTATTATAACCAATTCCATCACATATAAAGTTTATTTTTAACTCATGAATCTATCGTTGTGTATACCATGTGACCCTTATTTTTTTTAAATAACTCATGCATGATAATCCACCATAAACGCCATTGTATATACCATGCAATATATATCATCCCCTTAAAAAAAACTCATCGCATAATCCTTGGAAAATGGCCTTGTATGGTCAACTCACATAATTCATATTGAATTCAATATGCTACGTCAAACCAATGCATATATATATATTGAAATGGATGAAATGGCATATAATATATAGTTGAATTTTACATGTGGAGTGCTGAGTTATATATTAAAAAAATAAAAATAAATTATATTATATATATATTAAAAAAAATCTATTCATATATATTGAACGATTTTATTTTCGAACATATTTTTTTATTAAAGATTATTGGTGCAAGAATTTTGTTTATTTAAGGCTCGGTCTAGAAATTTTGTAGAGAATGCATTCACTCATCTCTATAGTTGGAGTAGTTCTCTTTGGAAAAGAGAACTTCCATGAATGGTCCCAGGAAGATAAAGCATACCTTTATTTTTAATGAGTTGTGGAAAGGAGTTTGTGAAGGAGAAGGAGGCAATCCTCTGATAGGGCCACTTATGACACTAGCATTTTCCATCTCTCTTTCATTGCCTTATGTTTAACTTTATACCTCCCTTAGATAGCCTGGAGGGTAAATTTGTCTTCTAACTAACTATGTATTTTTTTGTTGTTGTTGTAACCTAGCGAAACCCAACAACCCGCTTGACACGTAACTACCAGGTAAACCTCCGAAGGGCTACGATATTTCCTCCTCCCCATAGCTTGGGTCTTAACGTGTGGGATTTTAACCGCTCTTCCGAGTTTCAATGGTCTTTCTAATAATTTAATTTTTATTAAGTAGATGGGGTCCCCGACTATGTCCATAAAATATTTATATTAACCTTTTAACTCCATAATAAAACATATAAAATATGACATCATCGATAACACCACCATCATGATAATCATGTGCATAAAGTAAGGCATCGTCCATGATATGTATAATCCAACATATAGTATCACCTTGTTTCCCCCTATGATATATAACATCATAAAAAAATAATATATCATTATCAAAATAAATTGTTGTCCCACAAATGTACCAATGTCATAAGTTTGAAACAATTGTATGTAAAAGCGAGTAAAAACCATAATATTAGAAAAAGCTCAAGTTAACTCCGTGATCTTTGCTTGGACTAGCCACATAAGAGGGTCTCTTTTCCTCCTTTCTCTCTCCTTATATCAACGAATGCATATCGGTGAAGGAAATTTCCATCTTCCCTCCTCCTTTAGTTGTAGGGGATGTCGAATGAGTACGAAAAGAGGTGGCCTTAAAAGGAGAGTGAACGGGCATAACAAAAGCACGAAGTTTTCCCAATGCTAATTATGTAGGGGAATAAAGAGGTTGTTGAGCATGAAATCGCATAGCATGAGATAGAGCGGAGGGTATTTTAGGAGGAGAAATGACAGGATGAACATAATGATGAGAGAAGGTAGAACAATGAGTAAGTACGGAGGCATGCCTAATAGGGTTGGCCTCCCATCCATTATTTTGAATTGGATATTGTTGGGGTGCCCAAGGTTCAGGGAAAATTCATTATACTGCGAGTCGGGAAAAGGTATGTTACGAGATTCACGTGGAGTAGGAGGGGGAGGAGGACCTCCTAATGTACAAATGACCAGTTTGAGTTAACTAGTTAAATTCCTTAGAATTTGCATCAAGAGGAGTAAAAAAATCAATCTTCTTATTTATTTTTTCTCTCCATCTCAAGTTAGTCCTTTTTCTTTCTTTTTTTCTTTTACGGCCCCTTCTATTTCTCCTAGAACCTTTTCTAAAAAAATCTCATGTTGTGTTGTAATAAAAACAATTTTGTTGTGCAACCATAAAACTCTTTATTATAAAATAACAAAATAAAAGACAATTTATAATCAAGCTTCATATAATACTAGAGCCTTTGTATATACACATAAGATAAATATGTAATAAAAAGGAAAGTGTATTGTGCATGCATACATACAAGACCAATGTAGTAAAACAAGTGTGTTGATACAGTAACATAATATGTGGAAAGAAACATTTCTATGTCGATATGAGTTTTCTTATCAAATCATGGAACTATAAGGAAGGGTAGTATGTAAACAATCAATCTAGAGTTGTATCCCTTTTGGTTGTGCCACAAGTGAGGTATGACCAATGCATATATGAAACACAATTGGTATTAGATGCCTTTTATAGAAGGTGGTAAAAATATATGAAAATTCGTGTAGGCGAGTAAAAGTTAAGCCAATATTTTGAAGTCCTTTTTATTTTTGATTCTTTACAACAATATCCATAGACATTAATGCAAATAAGAATTTATGTACAAAGTATGAGTATAATTAATGAGCATATGTATAATTGAAATTATGCTTAGTGATTATAAAATTAATTGGAATAGGGGACATTGTTACACTCTGCTAGAAGTGCTAAGTTTAAAGTATGACGTTGAAATGAACTTGATGTGCACTAATGCTTATTTTTGGGTTAATGAGACATAAAAAAAGTTTTTTTTTGGAATAAATAATATTAATTAATTGGTCATAATAGAATCAAGGTAAGTTGATTCAAAATATACATGAGTAATAAAATCTTCGCGACCCTCAAAACATTAAACATTCATTTACATGCAAAACTCATACTTGATACACCATTTATTGAAATCATACGTGTGTATGAGCGGGTGTGGACTTGAGAGTCCAGAGATGGGCAATAAGGCGTAGGTCAAAACTATGTGGCAACGCCTTTCATTCAAAAAATCCATGACATATTTTGGTTGGCGTGCAATGAACAAAGAGCAATGAGTTTTGTTGCTTTGACCCGTCACAATGTGGTTCATGCGATCGTTGGGGGGAGTAGGGGTGGGCACCAAAATTTTTAATAGAGGGAAATAATTTTACTAGCGGCTAAGTGCAATTTATTTGGCTTTATTCCCTTTGACTTGGTTAGAATAGTTAGAACCATACAAAAAACAACAATGTATCGACATGCGTGATTATGGAGACCAAAAATTTCGTATTATACACGATAATTCCACCTAGGTGATTGAATATCCATGGCATATTGGGTGGACTTTCAGAAAAAAATTGGTGTATATATATATATATATATATATATATATATATATATATGTGTGTGTGTGTGCATGAGGCAAAGGGCGGATGAGGTTGTCGATCATAGTTTTTTCAAAGAAATATGATGGGGTCGAGTCAACATGTATCAAGACATTATAAAAAATATGCCAATAGGGCCGCCATTTTCACCATGTATACAATCAAAGAGAAAAAATACCTTGGATTTTCATGAAAAATTGCCCGGATAATAGGGTAAGGCGAGAATAATATTAGCAAGTGTGGGAAAACGATCACGTGGTATCCTTGGGTGAGGTGCTATTTAGCTAGACAACACATGAATTTATGAAACTATGTTTTATGTTTTTGTGCCCTAACTTGGGCTCTCTCCTTAGCATTTGTGATGCATATTGAAATGAGACCCAATGTATGGATGAGATGCCCTTGATAGGATGTGAATACCAATTCTAGGGGACTAGAGAAAAGTGTGATGGAAAGTAAACATATTCAATCGTTGCACAAAGGGCTCATGGGGGTGGCATGGTTGGCCATGTCACATATTTTGTAGGCACGCTAATGATTGAGAGGTAGGTGAATTGGAAAATGACATAGGTGGCACATACGCGTAAGAATATTTCCTTCTAGAGAGGAATGGGAAGAGAAACACCAAAATATTTGTATGCGAGGGCTAGTAAACAACATAGGGGAAAAAAATGGAGGGAAAATGTGAAAATGATTAACTCTCAGTGTATCACAATTCGCAAATTGAAAACAAAACTAATATTTGGCAATCCAAAAATTTAGGTGCCAATTCAAGTAATTCTCGTGACAATGGGATTTATTTGTTGCAAATACATTGGTAATTGTCTCTCGATAGTTTAGACATGAGAAGGGAACTCAAGAAAGCTCCTGAATTCTATTTTGGAGAGCTTAAATATTTTTCCAAGAACATTAAGGCATCGTAACTACCTTCTTTTAGTGCCTTCTCCAATGTGCTCATTGAGTTATGAAAACATTGCATCCTCATAACTCCAACAATGGCCACATCTCATTCTCGTATGATCCTCCCGCAAGCATGACTCGTCTAATAAGTATTGTCCAATAAACGACATATTAAAATCATGTTTTATTTCTTTGTAAACAACAACGAGGCTTATCGCATTCAATTAATCACATATGTCAAATGGTGGACAACACACAATATTTTAATCACGTTAATAATAATGCCCTTATGATTGTGTTAAGGGCGCCAAAGGAGTCTCATCATATTTATTAATTGCATTCCAAGGTATGGTATATCTCCTACACATGCCATGGATGGCATAACTATTGATGACAAAGCAAAAATATTTGTGTTTTGGATGGAGAAAAAATCTTACAAATTGTGCCCAATGCTTTGGCTACATCCTCGTTAGTGTATGGCCTATGCATGATGTGTGCGATGGGGGAGGGGGGCCACCTCTCTTAACAATATCAAATTTAAACTTATGCACCCATGCCTCTCTTGACCATATCAATGTTTACTCATGCTTAATTCATCACACACATCATTTGTCACCTAGACAAAGATTTGTCATCAAAATATTTTATATAAAGAAATGGAAAGCTTTTTATAACTTCAATAAAGGAGATGGGGTGATTGCATTTTTAACACTCATGTAAAATGTATTTCCCTGTAAATTTGACTTCATAAAGGGATAACATTTCTATGTTTATTTCATGAATATGAGTAGATTGGAGTGTGAAATAAACTACTGTAAGCATTAATATCACGACTCTATTAAAACATTCTAGCCATATATGCATTGTAGACAAATCACATATATGATAATGTAAAAATTCATATAACTACATGTTAATACCAAAATTTAAACTCGAGTCATGATGTTATTACTCCTTATTTCTCCGGGTGCCCAACCAACTTTAAGTAATAGTTTTAATTTCTTTTATAAGCATTATTTTTAAGTCCTTTTAGGAGGAGGGATCATGAGTGATGGCATGATAATTTGCACAATTTTTTTTGTATAAGTGGATCAACTTTTGGCGACTCCATAGGGAGGTTGTATATACATACCATAACCTATAATTTATAAAAGCGTTAAATAAAAATGGAGCTTGAAGTAGTGATAGGGGGGTACGCATGTTGTCATGTTTAGGAGAAGCACGGGACACAAGAAATTGGGATAGAACACCACTGTTTGGGTTGCTAAATACTTATAATTTGATGGACATAAATCATCAACCGGGGGTAGGGAAGCTTATGAGATGCTGCACAAAATATATGCGACCTAATACTTTAAGTGCTTCTCTAATCAAAACCATACACACACGAGCTCAATATCTATTTTCCTCATCAACACTTAACAACAAAGGCTATGGAGCGATTTAATCATCCCTCTTCAACACCTAAGATTGTTTATGTCGATCATAAAATGATAAGGGACCCAAGCAAACATCAATGAAATCAATTTAACATTCCATAACATAAATCGGGAGCTTGATCAAATGACCCCAAACTTATTTATCAAATAAAATTCACCATTTAACCATCATAGATGTGTTATCGCAAATTATAAAAAGAGAAACAATAGTTGTGCAATAAATGCATCAATTCACGAGAAATAATCAAAAGCAACACAAATATGCAACTACTAGAGTTGTGAGAAAAGGGGGCCCTCCCTTAATCACAACCCCTTTATCTGCTAAAGGAGTTTACTTAGCAAGATCAACAGAACATGTAATTTTGTATTAATCCGAAAATTATTACGAGTGGTACAAAAGTTTGATATGTCCTCTTGAAAATAAAACATAACGGTATTTATATAAGTACAAATGCATAAGCTTGCCCGAATTAGGAAAACTAACTTGTTGCAAATTTTTTGATAATAATAACTGGAAAAAGACAACAAAAATAACTATGCTTTGAGTTTGATCCATGGCAGAAAGCATGGATCGGACCGATTTCGTTGAGTTGTCGGAGCTATTTTCCGAGTACGACCATCGATGAGAGCACACGAAGATCTAGGCGATTTTGGTGACAATTTCGAGGCATCAAATAGGACAACGTTCATGTAGGAAGATTTCGTAATAAAACCCATGTTCCTATTCTTCTTGAGGTTGAGTGGCACATACTCAACCGCCGATATTGCGAGCAGAAATTTGGACGGTTATAGGAAATCCACGTCTACGAAAATCATAGAGTGTCTACAGGAAATCAACAAATCACGAGTGTCTGCAGGAGATCATGGAGTTGCTTCATAAAGCAATTAGTACGCATATGATTCGATCAGTCAAACTTGAAATTGTAGATAATTCGATTAGGTAAATTTTAGCTCCAAAAATACTTAAGAACAAAGTGAAATGATACTTTTTAGAATAATTTGCATACCTCAAAGCTCACAACATCCTTTTGGTCAAGACATATGTAATATAGAAAAAATGAGAGTTATTAAGGGTCAAAAGAGTTCAAAAAGGGGGGGGAAAGAAAAAATGAGTAAAATCGGGACTCAACATCTCCCCACACCTAGCTTCTTCCATGTCGCCTATGAAAGCAAAAATGTTGCAACTTCATAAGGAAAATTCAATCTTTTCCACGTGTTGTAGCTACTACGGCCAAGTGATCCAATTGTGCTCTCTCTCGGACTCAAATTCCGAACCCGACTATGATATTCTTCATTCTTCTTTTGCGCGGTGGTCGATTTGAATTTTTTTCTTCTTCATGATTCGACATGCCTTCTTATGCCACTCATAGAACTCCTTCTCCATGCGTAGATTGTTATCCTTTAGGTTTTTTTTCCTTCTAAAGAACCCCTGCAGACACGGTGAGCTCACCGATAATTTCCGCCATCTCCTTTCGGGGCCACTCTACGGGAAGTTCCCTCCCCCTCATGCTCGTCCTTGAGAGGAGTAGGGAAAAATTGGTTCCTCTCGCTCTTGGAAGTCTTCAAGCTGCCTTATTCCCACTTTCCTCATGTACTGTGGGTCTTGGGGAAAGACACGACCTCCCATTATCCTTTATTAATGAATTCGACTACCTTAATCTTCCCCTTTTCCCCTTTGAAAAATCTCGCGACTCCTTTTTCCTTTTTGTCGGTTTTAATTTGTGGTACCCCTTCCTCTACGAGTTTCCTCTCTATCGCCGGCTTCGCAACCCGGCTTCTTGTAAAGTGCTTAGCAAAGGGGTAGAAGTACCCTTTGACTTGGGATTTTCCCCCTATGGTTTCCCTAATTACCACCACCTTCTCGTATTTCTTGACCTCCTATGTTAACGTACTAGGGGTGCGGGGTTCCTTTCTCGGCTTCTTTGCTCGGGTTCTCGCCTCCTTGGTTGTTAGTGAATCGAGCTCCTTCTCATCATGCTGGAAGTAATTCTCCAACAAGAATTCCTCCCATGTTTTGTTCTGTTTATGAAAAACCCCTCTCATGATAATTTTATCGGATTGTGATGATAGAGGTTCTCCTCTATATGTGCTTCCCTCTCCTTGGAAAAAAAGTAGACATCTTCAACAAGGACATTCTAAGATAATATAGCAAATTAAAGTGCCTATCTCATAAATGGCCAAGGAGATGGATGTGAAACATAAAATATAGCCCAAAATGACCTTCATAGGTGATGTATTTCGTAGGAAAAAAAAGAGACGTCAATACTTACTTATAAGGTAATCTCTGTGGAATTCCCTTGCTCCAATCCCGAGCTTGCATGCTCTTTTATGAGGAAGGGTGCGCAAATCTACTTGTTGAATAGTTGTTTTTTTAAACTAGCGCTCCCCTTCACGTGGAATTCCATAAGCTCGAGCTACCGGCTCCTCCGTCAATCTAAACCTGAACATTTCACACCGCGCCCTATTGCCATTATGATTTAGGGAAAGAGACTGCGGTTACCTCCGATTTATGCCCGCTAAAAATTCGGGAACGAGAGGCAACCATCCCGCCTTCTCCAACCTTGCCTTACTTCGTGGGTCAGCATCTAGTAATGCGGGACCCGAGGTTTGAATTTGACAACGAAACGCATTCTCGACATATCTAGGAGTGGGAGAGAGCGAGAGTTGATTCAATTCATTGATATGCTTCTAAGACTAAGAAGAATAATTTAAAACCTTTGACAAAGACAAGGATAGTTTAAATTATGGAATATTTGGGGTAATGAGGCAACTTTGAGTAATGCAAGACATGATCATGATTGTCATCATGATCCGTCTTATGAGGATAAATATTGAAAATATAACCAAATGACATGTCGGAATAATAATAATCGGGAATGGAACTCATGTTATGACATAACGACTCATATCCGCCTTCTTCCACGAAGGTGGCCATGACTCATATTTATGCAAATTCAAATTTTTTGTACCATTACCTTTTTAAATTAAGTGCATTGACGCCAACCGTACATGCTCGATCTTACCTTACAACGGTCCGGTACTTGGGTGATGACTCCACTTACCTTGAATTAATAACCCACTTTGAAACCATATCATATGCAAAGTTGTATAGTTACATGGTCTCAACTAATGATGAAGATGATCAGTACTTGCCAAATTCTTTTTAAGATAATGTTCTATCTAAAAATTCGTTCTTTAGGAAATAAGTGGTGTTGTCGCAAGAAATGCAACCGCTGAAATTTTCTACGAGAAACTATCTTCTCCCCTTTTTCTACAGTTCACTGCACATGAATGTAGTTGCGATGTCGAATGTGCGAGTGATCTCATTGGATTACTAGCCATTAAGGTCGGTTGTTAACCAACGCAAGGTCCATCACCATTAATGAGAGTGAGGACCAAGGCACATCCGATGCATCCTATTAGGTGTGAATATATGAGATGTTGTCAAACCCCTCTGTAGGATCCAACAGTCAAGGAGCCATGATGAATCCCCATTATTTTCGATGAGATAGCATGTCATTAAGGTATACAAGATTAAAGGAAACACAAGTCTTTCGATATTGACTCGGATAATTTGTTGATGTCGATGGGCCAAGATTGTTGGAAGGAGGGCCTTAAGAGATCCCGGACATCGGTCCAACACGAGCAATCCAAAAATCAACCGAAAAGCTGAATTTATTAAGAGGATCCCAAAGGATCTACCGACTCAGTGATTTTAAGAAGCCCGGGGTAGTTCATGCTCGCCATATTTCAATTTTAGAGAGTTTGAAATACTAAAAAATAAGACTCCAAGGGGGTTGTTTTTTCCTTAATTATTACATTAGGCACTGGAAAAAGGAATAAACCTATACCCAATAGTACATTCCTCACATGGTTTACTAAGCACGAGAAGGAAAAAAAGTGAGCTCGAGTGTATTGGCGAGGGAAATCAAGAAGAGGTAGTGAAAGGAATGACCGCTCTCCCACCATTTCCATCTCTTCTTCTTCACAATCTCTTCCACAAATTTCTCCCTAGATTAGGGTTTCTAATATAGCTTGAATCGTGCCCATTCACCAAGAAGGTACCATTGCCATCATCAATTGTTTTAACCCAAACAGATCCATTATAAAAAACTTTCTCAATTTCATAGGGGCCTAGCCATTGTGTGTTAAATTTCCCTTTAAAATTATTAAATTTTGAATCAAACAACAATGCTCGGTCTCCCTCTTTGAACTATTTTTTTCTTAATGTATCGATCGTGACATTTAGCTCATTTTTGTTGGATCATATCAGTATGTTTAAAAGCATCCTGCCTAATCGTATCCAACTCATTGAGCTGCAGGGATTTTTTATTGTTGTGACTCATTAAGGTCTATGCCCAAATCTACTCCCATCTTAAAAGTTTTGATCTAAAATTAAATTGGTAGTAAAACTTGTTTTCCATACACCAATTCATACGAGAGATAAGCCAATGGTATTCCTCCATGTGATCCTATAAGTCCACAACGCCTCATGAATTCGATCAAACCAATCCTTCTTATGTAATTGCATTGTATTTGTTAGGATTGTTTCCAACACCTTATTTGTTGATTCCACCTCACATTGGCTCCGTGGATGGTAAGGAGTGTAATTCGGATGAGTAATACGATATTTCCGTACAATTCCCCGCATAAGCTTTGACACAAAATGAGTACACGATCGGTAACTATTTCCCTTTGTACCCCAAATCTCACAAAAAATATCGGAGAGATAGAGAGAGAAAATAATAAAAAATAAAGATAAAATAAAATAAAATCTACTACTTGCTTTCTTCGTTGCTCTAGGTAGTGCCCTTGCTTCCACCCACTTCCTAACATAATCGGTACCAACCAAAATATACTTCTTACTTTTAGACATATGATTGATGGGACCTACAAAATGAAGAGCCCACCTCTCGAATAGTTCTATGAGAGCACTGTGGGCTACAAATGCATTTCACCCTGCTTGAACATGTCTCCCTATTCTCTAGCGACTATCACATTTACGAACATACTCCCTTGCATATTTGAAAAAGACTTAGCCAATAGTAACTTGAGCGAAGGATCTTATAGGTTGTCAGCTTATCTACAAAACGTCCTCCACGGGGTTCATCATGAAAAACTCTCATGATATCATATATCTCATCCTCTCCGACACACCTACAAATAATCAAATCATGTCCGTGAAAAAAGAGGTCTCCCTTAATCCAAGAGTAATCAACACTTTTTTCTAATAATTATCTTTTTTTCGACTAGATGAGAAGTAGGGTGGTAACTTTCTTGTAGCAAGGTAATTGGCCATGTCCGCAAACCACGGTGTTTTGACGGAAATAGCAAACAAATTTTCATTGGCAATGCTATCATTAGCAAGAATATCCTCACCGCATGGTTGAGCCTAGATAGGAAATCGGCTACACGATTTTCTTTTCCCAACTTGTCCAATGTCTGTGATGTCAAATTTACGTAGCAGCAAAAGCCACCTAGTGATCCTTCCATTAGTGACTCGGGTTTGTTCATGAGATAATGAATAGCATAATGATCAGTGTGTACAAAAAACTTCAGTAAACGGTGATGTAATTTTTAAACCTTTTAATAGCATAAATTACAACAAGGAATTATTTCTCGATTCACGAGTGTAATTCAATTCTACGGGGAGTTAAAATTTTACTAACAAAATAGATAGCATGGGTTATGATATTTTCCTTTTGACCCAATCTTGCTCCTATGGATGAATCATAGGCATCGGTGGAAATATGAAAAGGGAAATTTCCAATCTGGACCTCTCAAGACAGTCTTTGAAGAAATCTTTTCCTCGAGTGTATCAAATGCGACTTGACACTCATCACTCCAATGAAATTCAAATTCTTTAGTCTATACTTTAAACAATGGAGAGGCTACCTTTGTAAAATTCTCAACAAACCTTATGTAGTAGCTTGCATGTCCAAGGAAACTTCGAAATCCCTTTTTGACTTGTTGGTGAGGGCAACTTTACAATTACTTTGATCTTAGCTAGGATCAACTTTAATTCCTACTCGAGCAGAAACATGATGACCCAAAACAATACCCTTAGTATTAAGCATAATTTTTTTTCATTACTCAATGAAGGATTAGTTTCTCTACATCTCTCGCAAAAACTTTCTTAAGATTATGTAAAGATTCTTCAAACGTATTACCCATTACGTAAAATCATCCATATAGACCTCTACACAATCATGCAAAAGGTCGGAGAAAATACCAAGGATCACCCCCTGGAATGTGGGCAGTGCGTTGCATAAACCAAATGGTAGTACCTTATATGCATAGGTACCCTAGGGACGTGTGAATGTTGTCTTCTCCTGGTCCTCCGGAGCTATCCTAATTTGATATTACCCGCGAACCCATCTAGGAAGGACAAATACTTCTTCCCTGCTAAAGTGTCCGAGTACTTGGTCTATAAAGGCAAGGGAAAGTGATCTTTTAAGGTAGCTTTGTTTAGTTCCCTGTAATCTACACACACTAGCCATTTACCATTATTTTTTAGGGACGATATCCGAGTGGAGATACCCATTGGTTGTACGAGATAGGATAGATGAATCCTACATTTAACAATTTATGTAGTTCATTTTTTATAATTTTTCTTAAAGCGGGGGTTCATTATTCTTTGTGGTTGTGTCACACGCTTGGAATTTCCTTCTACGTAGATATGATGAATGCATGTGTTTGGGTGAATACCCCCTCATGTATGTATATTCCCAAGCAAATGTAACTATTACACGATATTTTGTCACCGATCCACTGAAATCCCCATCTCGAACATTGGAGGACCATTTCGGTGACTTCGTTTATTGTCATACCTTGCTATAAGTGTCATTGCATCCCTTGGCATGACAAAGAACATTTCTCCGTTGATCATTCCTCAAGAAAACCTTGAAAAACATGTGATTTTGGGTTGGCGGCTGGTAGGTAGTTATGGCCTCGTGCCCATGGAGAAATTAACACCGGGCCCCGTGCCCATTGGCGTCTGTCACGGAAGGGCACCCACGGCAGAGATCTGTTTTTGGAAAGTTTTTTAAAAAATAGAAATGAAGTTTTCATGCTTAACAAATTCGTGAGCGAGTCATCATTGTTTTTTTCAACAAAATAACGTCGAAGTCCTCCCTTTCACTTTTTGTTTCCTACAATTTTGCAACTCCCCAAAGGGATAGACCTCTCCTCCACCTTATGAGGGATCCCAAACCACCTCCTCCTCTCTTATAAATACTTCTTTCTCACATTGATTCAGACTAGGTGAACAATCATTACTATAAGCGGGTGTGTAGAATAAGGTAGAGAGGAATCCATTGTTGAGAGAGAGTTTAGGCCCATTTCCTCATCGAATCCAATCCCTAACGAATTCTTGAGACGCGCCTTTGATCGAACCCATCAAAGGAGACTTGCAACGTCAAGGCATTAAGGTTGTAAACTTATTTTATCTATCATTAATACATGAATGGTTTTTTTGGTTCCAATTTTGTGTTTAGTTATATGCAAAATGTTTTATTCTCCTTCACCAGTCGAATAGGCGTAAGTGAAAGTATTTTCTCGTATGCTATCATCGTTCACTTGATCTTTGTGCGGTACACGGACATCATCACTAAAGGACCACGACGGGTGAAGACAAAGGTTGGAGGATCGGCTAGCTGGAAGTCACGACAATAGCGTTGGACCGAGGGTAGGGGATCTATCCCGGTCAATATTTCATTTATAAGCTAGGATTCCAAGAGTCCAACATGTTCCCTTGTTGCTAGACCCACCCCGGGGCAAGAGGGATCACCTCTATCCGCGAGAGGGGATTTTTCTGTTCAACAATTTGACGACCATACTAGGGATCAATGTGTTTGTTATCTCTCGTTGTTCATCTAGTATTTTTTCTTGTCTGTCCGAGCTTTGGTCGTATTGCCACTTGTTTGCTTTGTTTTTTCTTGTCTGATTGTTTCAAGCCATGCTACATAGTCTCAAAGTGCCAAGCCCGGATTTTATTCAGCTCCTTTTTTCTCCTTTCCTTAGTTTTCTAGCTCAACGCTTGTTTCTTTAACGGTCGCGCCGATTGGCGCGGGTTTCCTATTTTATAGGCGTGATTTCCCTTGTTCGGCGCGGATTATAGGCGAGCAGTCGCGCCGAATCTCGTAGGTTTGGATTTTGGCCTTTTCCTTGAGTTTTTACAATGCATCTTGCCTCTCGGATTGGTTTTTCCCTCCTATATTAGTCCACTTGGATTGTTTTTTTATTTCCCTTTGTCTCATTCTTGTCGGTTGATTATCTCTTATCTAATCGGTGTGGTTCATCATCCTAGGGTTTCTAGGTGTCTTCTATTGCTTGTTCGGCCACCTCTTCATTTGTGCCTCTAAGTCGTGTATGATTCGATCTATTCTTTCATCTTTTTTAGCTTGTGGACTGATTATTTGACGTTTTCTTTCGATTATACGTGTAGTTGGGTCATTGAAATGTCATCTTGGTGTTCATTTGACCTTCCGTCTCGTTACCTTGAACATAGATTACATTGCTCACTGAGTCTATTTGAAAGTCCTCTTTTGCGTGAAGGAAAGCATCTCTGTTTTGAGTGTGTTTTAAATTCACATTGGATTGGTCTCTTTGTCTTTGATCATTTCGTTCGAGTGGCTCAAAAATAGTATTCATTTTTTCCTTTTAGTGTAACAATGCATTTTACTTCTCATTCATCTAAAAGAACAAAATTTGCATTCTTTCTTCCCTATTTGAAAATGGAAAGCGTTCTTTTTGCATTAGTATCTTTCTCATTAAAAAAGTGAACAACAAGAGAAAATCCTTTTGTCTTCTACTTTGGTTGTCTTATGAGCATTAGGAAAATTTCTTCTTGCATTCGATAGATTGTTGCTTCATTGTGAATTTCTATCTCTCTCTTAGCTAGTTGTTCATTGAATTGGAATGATTTTTGTTTCGCATGTAGGTGTGCATTAGATAATTGAGATTACATTCGGTAAGGCCTTGAGACCACCACATAATTTCAAGATCAACTTTAAAATGAACTCAATCAACCTAAGGAAGCATTGAAACTTAACACTCATATTTAGAGGTCTAGGCTAGTGACGTGTTCCACAGTCGTTAAACCTAGTAAGCTGTCATTCGCCATATGGCATTAGGCAGCGCTAGCACGGACTTGTGCTCCCCTGTACCATCGAGTATATAAAGGGAGACCCTCATAGGTTGCAATCCTTTATCCATAGGAAGCCGAGTACGTCGCCCTCTGTAACCGTGATACAGCCCGAACACGGTATTCGGGGAGATTTCTGCATGTACGTTAAGTCCTTGGTCATTTCTTTTTCATTTGATCACCAAGGTGTATATTGCAGGTTCACGGGAGCTTGGTACACCCTCTTGCTTAGATTTTTCTAAGTAGTCATTTTGATATTTCCATGACTCCTTAAAGATTGAAAGATCATTGAGCACTTGTCCTTTCAAGCTCGTCCAACCTAAAAGTGACTAGAGTCACCTTTTTACCTTTTATTAACTCTTAAAAATATGAAAAGGCGAGTTTTATTTCGGTGTCATAAAATTGATTACCTACGGTCACACGCCCATTATATTTATTTTCTTGGCTTGTTCATAAGTAATTCCTTAGTGATTGGTCTTGAATCCCCGAATTGGTCATCTCTTTTCTCTCTTGTTTTTGAGACAAAGTCATGGTGGTGGAACCACCCGGTTCGATGCGTCCCCTTCATTACCTCGTAGTGAAGGTCCTTCTCTTGAAGTTTCTTCAAAGACATCTCGATCTGTTAGGACTTTAGGTTCTTCGGCATTCTATTATTTTGAGTGTTCAACCTCTTGCCACTCGATCTCCTCTCGAGGAACCATTTGATATAAATTGGAAACCTCCAGAATTTTGGGCTCATTTTAGGGAAGAAGAAGGTCCTCCTTTACCCTCGGAGCGCTTGCCTCGGAGAACCACTTGAATCGCTATTGACTGTGCTTTACTTGCCACTCTTGCTCGTCGCCTTTTCATCGACAACATGTCTTCATCCGACATGGGTGCCACGAGTCCCATCGGTAGTGAAGAGACTTATGTTTCTACTTGGAGAATATCAATTCCCTCAAGAGAATTTTCCTTATGTCTCAAGTTAACCTTCCTCACGAGCCTTTCCACTCTCCTGGTTGGTTATCATTCGTTGAGTCGAGATGATTTACGGTGCTACATATTTGTATCGGAATCCGATATGGTCGGGTACATCGGCTCCCTCGGAGGGGTCATTTGTATCGAGGTCCATATCCCTCGACTCCCATCACGTCGAAGATCATTACGTCTGTCCCAACCAAGCCCACTATTTGTGTGGCTTCATCCACTCCTTCCGTTAGTGTGATTATATCATTACCACCATCTTCTGTTGTTCGCGGGACGACTCCCATTGCTTCCACAATACTTGTTGGGCCCGACTATGAATGGATCACAACCTCATGTATCGGGATTCCATCAACCCTACGGTAGTGCGCCCATCTCTTCTAATCATATTCTTGAAGTTTTTACGTACAATCGGTATATGATGGCTATTCAACAACCGGATTACTTCTCCCGGGGTTCTCGAGCGGATGCAAGCTCCCATTGATCGACCACACTACTATGATGAGCATGGAACTCACATACGTTACCATGGCCTCGTTCCACGCGGTGGTCCATTGTATGTTCAAACGCCTCAAATGTCGGTTTACCACAACCGGTTCACATACCTACGGGGACAACCCTATGGTCCACAAGGACAAGCCTTTCGAGGGACAAACCTATGGTCCACAAGGACAACCCTTTCGGGGAAAACATTTGTTCCAACGAGGACAACCCTACGGTCTGTTGGTCAACCTCATGTTCAACGAGGGAGCGTCTTATGTTCCCCGGGGGAAAAACCTATCCATCTCGGGGATAACCTTTTGTGCAACGAGAACCGGCCTTACGTTCAACGAGGCCCAACTTTTGTACAACAAGGTCAACCCTCTCTTGCTCGATCGGGCCAACTTGGTCTTCGGGGGCAACTTTGTCTCATCTCAACTTTGTCGGAGCCAACTTTGTTCCTCAAGGGCGATCCGGTGGCTCTTAGCATCCGGGCCAACTCGTTTGCCACGGGGACATCCTGTCCAACCCCAACATCCGGGCCAACTTGCACCCCGGGGATAGCTTTGTTCAGCTGCGACATCCGGGTCAGCACCGCACCGCAGAGCAACCCACATGACCTCAAGGCCCACCTTTTATTCCTCAAGGTCAATCTCACATGGTACAAGGTCCACCCCAAGGCACTCTTTGCACTCAACAAAATCCATATGTTGCTTAGACAGGACCTTAGTGGTTCGCTCGAGAATCAATATCCTGGTCATCAGCCGGTGCATGGGCGAAATTATCGAATTATAACCCCTATGGACAAAATCCTTCGGGACAAAACATTTGAGGTCAGAAATTCTCCCAACTCTGGTTGGAATCTCAACAACTGGTCTCTACCAAAGGCACTGAAATGCCTTTCAATCCACAATTTCCCTTTCTTGCTATGCTCAGAATTTCTCGATGTGTCAAAGTTCACGAATGATCCTATCCTTCATAATCCATATTGGCCCCCTAGTTCGACTAAAATCACTGGTGATTGTCCCAAATTTAAAGGCAAGTCCGGAGAAGACCCCCCAAGCATATGTTACGACATACCATCTTTGGTGCTCCTCTAACCCTTGGGTTAACGATTCAATTCGACTACGTCTCTTCCAAAGGACTTTCATCTGGTGCCGCTGCAAAGTGGTACATCAAAATATCCTACGACATCTTTTAAGATTTCAACTCTCTAGCCATGGCATTTCTCACGCACTTTCGGTTACTAGTTAGTTATGAAGCGGGACGCACCTCCTCACATCCTTGAATTAGGATCGGGATACTCATATCTCGAGATCATATTCATGAATGGAGGCGACATCATCGTTTAATCAAGTTTGAGATTCACGATCAACTTATGTCTGATTGGTTCACTACCTCTTTCATCGGTCAGATTGCTAAGCATATTGCTACGGGGGCATGTGTTACTTGAGGAACAAGCCATCGCTCGTCCCTAGTACCTTGATCTTATGTACTCTCAATCCGAGCACGCTATATGAACTCTTGCCCGATGCTTCGTGACATGGAACTACCAAAGCACCGGCGACGCCATTTGTTGATGGTATCATTGGTTTTGTGTCTCAAACTCCTCGTAAGTCTTCTCCAAATCTCGCGAAGCAAAAATATACTTCTTCCACTAAAACTACTTCTCGGCCACCTCCGAATCTCGGTAAGACCGCGGAAGTGAGCTGTCATCCAATCTACTCGGAAGATAAAGCTTCCAAAGGTAAGAAAAAGGGTAAAGGTAAGGCCAAAGTCGATACCACGAAAGCGAGGATTCTCCAAAACCTAACACCGATGATGGTTAGAAATGTAAACGAAGTACCCTTGTCGATTTGTGACGATGAGCATTACACCAAGACTTTGTCATCGACGGGATGAGGTGAGTCGATTGCTCAAAGGCACTCAAGGCACTCAAGCTGTTCTTAAAGAACCATTCCCTTCGCAAAACACTCGGATGGTGGAGCAACCTCGGTCCTTCGCCCCATTTGGCTATCGGGTTTTCATGATGAATGGTCTTTCACCCATCTCTATTGCTACTCGATCAAAAGATTATCTCGAATTGTGTCGAGGCAACGAGGGAAAGAGATCACTGATGGTCCTCCTCCCCCCACGCTTCGGCCCCTTCACATTGAAAGGCCCGATCTGAGCCCATTGTACGACCACCTTCTAAAGGCGTACTGCGAAAGTCTTCCTATAACCCAAATTCTCGTACCACTCGACATTACAATATTTTTGAGGATTTAGCTCGGGTGCCATCCGCTATGTTTGCGTTGGAAGTACTTTAGAGCTATCCATCACAATGGAAAGCTTTGCTATCCGCCATCGAGAGGGTTGACCCCGCCGACTCCAACCTTATCACTTTCGATTTGGAAAATTTCGTCCCACGTCTCCCTCACCCGGCTTGCACTAATTATTCAAGTTGGGATTAATGGAAAGAATATCCATTGAGCGGTTGTGGACGAGGGTGCCTCTACTTGCATCATGTCTTACGCACGCTAGAAATCCATTAGTTCTCCAGTCCTCAATCAATCTCCAAATGCTTTAGAAGCTTTTTGACGAAAGGGAATCTCACCCTCTTGGTGTTCTCGCTGAGTTTACCTATCACATTGGAAGCGAAAACGATTAACATTTAGGTTGAGGTCGTTGACGCCAAACTCAATTATAATCTTCTCCTCAATCGCAGTTGGACTCATGCCATGTTATGCGTTCAGTCCACTCTCTTTCATGTTCATTGATTTCCGCATGAAGGAAATATCGTCCTTGTCGATCGGTTGTCCTTTTTCACTTCCACGTCTTCCGAGAGCAACGTTCCATATGTAGATCGTATTATGAGAGCATAGGATCGGGTATTTTCAAAAAATATTTCCCTTATGGGTATTTTTTTCTCTTCCTCAGCCCAACACTACTCGAGTCAACATGATCTCCACATCTTTTGATCACGTGGATCATCCCTTCGTTAGAGCGAGGTTGATTCATTTGGTGACGCGATTCCGTTAAGCCCAATAGAAATTGATTATTGTGAAATTATTTTGGCTTCGGCTCATCCTCCCTCCCATCATACTCCTTTGTGTGTGTCTCTCGACATGTATTCTCAATCCCCCTTAGCTCGGGCGCTTCGGATTCTCCAGATCCTTTAAATGAGATGTTTCCGTGATGATTCCATCGTGGAAACCATGTCTCTCAAGGATCCTCTGTTGGGGATCCGTAATTTTAGCAGATTGGTAAGACTAAAAGCTGTGAAAGCAACATCGTTTCAACCAACTTTGGGATTCTAGGATCTAGCCCTCTACGAATCCGGAGAGGATCTCTCCAATATGTACAAAGATGGATTTGTCTTTAAAGTTTGGGGTTATGATATTAGGCTAGTTATGAAGGCCAAAGGTTTGTTTGTTTTTTTGGATGGTTGAGCATGATTACGGTTCAAGGTGAAACATTACGAGTGCAAAAAAGTTTCCAAAGGTGAGAAGTTGCAGGCAATCAGAGTAAGCTTCGGTCAACAAGGTAGAAAATTGCGGGTTTTAGTTCATTGGGCTATGGAGTCATAATAGGGTTTAATTGGAATAGAAAGAGGCAAGAGTGATCCATGGGGCAAGTCATCTATGTCTAAGGATCTCTTTGAAGATTGATTTATGGAATGGAATGATACAATAAGAAGGAGAAATGAACAAATGTAGAAACAAGAGCAGCCCAGGATCTGGTAAGTAATTTGAAACTAGCCAGCCTTTGATACACTTTCAATAGAAAACATCTCAAAACAAAGGGAAACTTGAAGGCAACTTTTGGAGTAGAAACTAGTGGGCCGGGCTCACCACAAATCCTCTCCTAGCTCTTCTTTACTTGGTTACTTTCAAGACAAATACAAAGATAACAACAGAATGGCCTAAGATTTGGTAAGTACTTTGAAACTAGCCAGCTTTTAACACATTCCAAGGGAAAAAATCAGGCAGTATGTGGGATCCAACTGGGACCAGGGCTCACCATATCTTCCTCAGTTCATCTTCACTAAACATATACTGAAAATAACATCTAAGAATAACATTCATCTAAGACAATAAGATGAGGGAACACCAGCATTCCTATGCTTAAACTGAATTAAATCATTCCTAAATAACATAGATGGAGGAAAACATTTAGATAAAGATTTTCATTCAGAGAAAGTTACTGATATACAGTAGGTCCTAACTCTATGCATGTTGTTCTTTATAAGAGAATATGAAACACAGATGGAAACATAAACAAAATAACAGGTTACAATAAGAAAAACATCACCGTCAACATAGACCAGGATCCCATAAATCAGCTTGTATTGATGCTCCAAACCAGTTACAGCTTTAAGTCCAGTGCTTTAGGTTAGCAACCATCTACACATCTCAGCCTAACCTATCTATCACCAGCAGAGCTCCAAGAGCTAGTGAATACTATGTACAATCAGAAGTTTAAGCTCAAGTGTATATCAAAGTTCTACAACCAACCCCTCACTCATCTTCTGAAGAAGTATATATAGAAGGATGAGGAGGTGAGATCTGATAAAGATCTCAATTTGCAATTAATATAGATTTAATGGTCTCTGGCCTTTGAGGGGCTCAATGAAGAAATTTACATGGGGATACTCTGTATTAAATGTTTTTACATAAAGATTAAGCTTAGTGGGAGCTTTGTTGACCTTTGAGGCTATGTGGAATGTTGAAGTAACTTTGCTGATATTTTGTCATTAAGTTTCCTTGCAGAAGTAACTTTCCGGCTATGCTGAGGCAAAAATCTTCATTCGATCAATAACTTCGGTCTCTGATTGAGTACTTTTAGGAACATGTGGCACTATGGTAGCTGAGGAATCAATTTTCCTCAGATGGTGGCGGTGGAGGCATTCTTGCTTGATAAAACACTTTAGGTTTTCTGTAAACTGTGTTTTAATTGGGGATTAGGCTTTTGATATGCATCTTAGACGTAATCCCCGTGAAACTGTCTCTGATCCTCTGTTCTGATACATTTAGGTCTTCGGCACTGATACCCTTTGACAGTGTTAAATCCATGGTTTTCTCGTTGACATGCAGGGCTGCGCAAAGATGAAACGGCATCGATGCCTCATAAAACACCGATGATACGTGAGATTGAAAACCCCTGCGAATGATTTCCCTGATGAAACGAAGGCAAGAGGATCGTCACCCTCAGCCTGCGAATTTTCCTCAGTATGGCGGAAAAACATCAAACCCTGCAAAATACAAACAAAAGTTATGAAATCCTGCATATATAGTTTGACTGCTTCAGAGGACGTGTGGAAAGAGCGGGGCCGTTGGATGGCATCATCCAACGGTCGGGATTAATCGGGGAGTTCATAGAATGGGCGGAAGAAAAATTAGATCAGGGCCGTCGATCGCGCAGAGATTGACGGTCGGGAGCAAATGGGGAAGTCAAAAACAGAGAATCGTTGACCGGGCAATCAAATCAGGGAGACGAAATGTGAACCGTCGATCTGCAGATCAGATCGACGACGGAAAATGATTTAATCATCACACTGGGACCAAATTAAGTAGCGGGCATCTTCATCGAGCGACAGACGTTGGATGGGCGGCTTCGGATCGGACGGTCCACAGCGATATCGCTCGGCATCCTTGTCCGAACGATAATGCGCGATGGACGGCGGTTTTCCAAACAATACAGGGGACGCGTGGCGGCAAGTGTATGGAATCACTGGCCATCGGAGGAAAACAACCTCTTGCCCGAAGGTGGTGCGATGGATACCGCCGGTTTTGGGCAACCGGCTTTCGAGCGGTGGGGACCACAGAAAGATGCACTCCGCACCGTCCGATCTGCAAATCAGATCGACGGTGCGGAAAGGTTTGAAAATGATACTGGCGGATAAATGAAAAATAAATTAAAACCCAAAGTTTTTAAATTTAAAACAAAGGTTTTAATGTTTTCGGGGCGAAATATCTGTTTTTAAAATGGATAAGCGCCTGATTGACTGAGCGCCTGGTTCTGGCGCCAGGGCGTATGGATAAAAGGGTTAGGTGCTTGGCCGAAGGGGGCTTAAGTCCAATACATAGAAAATATGCATTTTAATGTTTTTTTAAGGATTTTGAAAGGAAATGAAGGTTCCGATAAGGCTAAGAAGGGGTCTTAGAACCTTATCACGGATTTTCATGAAGTGGGAGGGGGAAAAACATGCAAAGGAGGGACTCTGATGGGAAATGAAGGGGTAGAAATTGAGGTTAGCTTTTGAAGAGAGGGAAAGGGAAAAAGAAGCTTGCAGCAGGATTTGGCCTTGGAAATCAGTAGGATTTCAGGGTCCTTTGGGAAGTAACAACAGTGAAGGTTGGGACAAAGGCATGAGGCCTTCGAAAAGTCTTCAAGAGCCAACAGTTTTTTGTGAGAAAAATTGTTCCTTGAAGGCTCAAAAATAGATTTAGCCACCTTTTGGGATAATCAAATTTTACAGGTGGCTAACACCTTCCTGGGACGATAATCATCATCGTTCCTCCTTTAAGCCTTGCCTTAGGGCCATGTCTACTTGTCTTGATAAGTTCGCTTCCCAAGCTCCTTCCCATTTGCTTCAAACGCCTATCTTGACACATGAAGTTTTCACGGAGGGTAACGTGGGAAACATTACCCAAATGATGCCTATTGACATCTTTGTTAAACCGGGGGTTGTAGAGAACATCCACATTGGGGTGAATTGTTCTCCTGATGAGATCAAGGTCTATACTAGTATCTTCAGAGAGTTTCGAGACATTTTTGCTTGGTCTTACAAAAAATTCCCTACATTGATCCGAGTATAATTGTGCACGAGATTCCTACTTATCCTGACGCGAAGCCTATTTGCCAATGTCTTTGTCCCGTGCACCCTAGAAAGGCAGCCACCATCAAGGGAGAGGTTGAGAAACTTCTTAAATATGGCTTCATTTATTCGATTCCCTTGACATAATGGGTTTCTAACATTGTTCCTGTGGATAAAACACAGGGTGCTATTCGTGTCTGTGTGGATTACCGTGACATCAATCACGCCTGTCCTAAGGATAACTATCCCACTCCTTTCATCGACTAGATCATTGACGAATGTGCTGGGAGCGAGATATTTTCCTTTATGGACGGGTTTTCTGGTTACAACCAGATCAATATTCTTTCGACTGATCAACACAAGATCGCCTTTATCTGTCCTTGGGGTACCTCGCATACAAGAAGCTCCCTTTTGGTCTTAAGAATGTTGCGGCCACATTTCAAAGAGCAATGTCATACGCCTTCGATGATATCAAGCACATTGTTCATCCTTACCTGGATGACCTTCCGACTCATTCTGCTAAGCGTAATGACCACCCAGATCACCTCCATTAAATATTTCTTCGCTGTAGACACTATAACATTCAGCTCAATTTGCATAAATGTGTCTTCTGAATCGATTCCAGTAGGATCCTTGGGTTTATCATTTCTAAAGATAGGATTTGTCTCGAACCTCTTAAGGTAGAAGCTATTGTTAATCTCCCCTCCCCTTCCTCTTTACATCAGTTGCAGAGTCTACAAGGGAAAGCTAATTTCCTGTAATTTTTTATACCGAACTATGCTGAAGTAGCCAAAGGATTCATGCGATTCCTTAAGCAAGGCGTCCCGTTCCTCTGGGATGAGATTGCCCAAAAATATTTCTATGCACTGAATACATTGCTTATCAATGCTCCTCTTTTGCGTCCAACCAATTATCATCGCGAATATTCCCTCTACTTGGCCGGCGCATTTAGCACTATTGCCATGGTTCTGGTACAAGACGACGAGGATGGTGACGAGCATGTCATTTATTATTTGAGCCGCAATCTTCTCGATACCGAAACATGTTACGCACATGTCGAGAAATTGGCGTTGGCTGTTGTTCAAGCCATCCAAAGTTTTCACCATTACATTCTACTTCGCATAGTAACCGAGATTTCTGATTGCAACCCCATGACCTATATATTGACTCGAAAATTGTTGGGGGGAAAATACTCAAAGTGCATCATTATCCTCCAAGAGTTCAATTTGGAATTCACTACCGCCAAATCGAATAAATCATTGGTTTTTTCCGATTTTATTTGTTCTTTACCGTCTGCCTCTACTCCCTCTAGTTCTAAGGAACGCATTTCAGACGACACCCTTTTTCTCATTAGCTCCCTCGATCCATGGTATGGTGATATCATTATCTATCTCCAGACTTCCAATTTCTAATCCAAGTTGAGGAAGGATGCTCGTCGACGCATTCACCATCATTTGCAACCTTGTCACATAGTCGAAGATACTCTATACCGCATCGGAGTTGATTCAGTTCTCCGCTGGTGTTTAACCTTCGAGGAAGCTGAAAATTTTCTCAATGACTGCCATTCTGGCGCCTCTGGCGGTCACATGTCTGGATATGCTACTACACAAAAAATCCTTTGTGCCAGATATTTTTGGCCTACCATTTTTTAAGATTTCATTGTCGTTGTCCATAAGTGTCATGATTTCCAGATTTACCAGTGCAAGATGCGCGCGCCACCCGCACACCTTCATATCATCATTACCATTGGTCCCTTTGCGAAGTGGGGCATCAATTTTATGACGTGTAACCCTCACTCGGCCCGGGGGCATGCTTATATTATCGTAGCCGTGGACTACTTCACTAAATGGGCCGAAGCAATGCCTACACTCATAGCTGACGGTAAGACGACTGCACAATTTATGTTCAATCATGTCATTACTAGGTTTGGTGTCCCTCAAACCATTGTCACCGATCATGGCTCTCATTTTCTCCATTACATGATGGCTGAATTGACTTCTAAGTTGGGTCTGCGTCACGACAACTCAACGCCATACTACCCTCAGGGCAATGGTCAGGTTGAAGTTGCGAACAAGGTTCTAGTCACTATGCTTCAGCGTACGATTGGGATGCACAAGTCCAACTGGCATCTCATGATGTTTTCAGCTCTCTGGGCTTATCAAACCTCGGTGAAGGATGCAACCGAATTCACTCCATTCCAGCTTGTTTATGGTCTTGAAGCTACCCTTCCGATTGAATGCGAAATCCATTCTCTCAAAATAGCTGTTGAATTACTGCCTAATACCTTGCTAGAGGAAGAGCGTATTCTATATTTGGAGAGGCTTGATGAAACTCACCGCTTTGCTGCTCTAGTAATAGAAGCACAGAAAAGGCGGTTCAAAGCTCATTTTGATCAGACAATTTCCTCTCGTACCTTTGTAGAAGGAGACCTAGTCCTCTTGTATAACCAAGCTCATGATAAGCTGGGGGCAGGAAAATTCAAACCTATGTGGAATGGGCCCTATATCGTCAATCGTGTTTTTCATAACGGGGCTTAAGAGCTAATTAAATATGAAGATTATCCTTTGAATCAACCTAGAAATGGGCAATACCTCAAAAAATACTATGCACGAGTTTCTCGTGCATGTCCTTTTGTACGTAAGTATGTTTTTTCATCTTTGTACATTTTTGGCTTGGTGTGCTTTGCGAGAAGTTTTTCTTGCTTATTATGTCGTTGCTTATTGTGCGGATGTCTGTCACTCTTTATGTTGGTTTCGCGGATGGTGCCTCCCACAGTACCCAAAATTTGTCTTTGGTGGCCTGAGTGATTTATAATCCTAATGGTGAGTTGATAGACCTTCAAGGTATTTGTCTAGGATGAACAACAAACAATGTCGCTGAATACAGTGCCGTTATTGAACTCTTAACCGAGGCCATTTATCTCGACATTTGTGCATTAATTGTGAACCTTGACTCTCAGCTTGTTGTTCTTAAGCTTAATGGGCATTACTCTGTTAGAAATCCTCAAATTTTAAGGTTGTATTTGCATGTTCATTTATTAGAAAGGAATTTTGATTATATCACATATCAACATATTCCTAGGCAAATGAATGTGTTAACTGATGCAGTAGCCAATATTGTGTTAGATAGACATTTGCGTAATTTGTAAAAGCATCATCATCACATAATAAGATTTAGGGGAGAGATGTCTAATGTTGTGTAGGGACCAGTAATTGTTATAGTACTGGTCCCATCAATGCACCAAGAATAGACATATATGCAACCAATAATTAAACATAAAGAAATAACTTGAAATCCAAATATATATTAAGTGCAAAATTTCCCAAGTCATTGACTGGGCCCACAACTGTCCATAAATAGCCCACAATTGTTCATAAATAGTTTAATAAGTATCAAGATTACAAATCCTATTGTGTCAACTAGAAAACTCATAAAACCATTTTTCATTCCAAAATGGTTAAGTCAATAAGTAGAAAAAGCCAGTCACTTCATCCCATTTGATCAGTCTTGATGTTGTGTATGACAAGTAAATATAAATACCTGCACATAATAAAAGGAAATGTATGTCAACCATAACTACTATGTTATTCAACATTTAAACCCATTTTGTTCAATAAATGGCACCCACCCAATAACAACATTTAAACCCACTGTGTACAATAAATGACACCCACCCAATAAATTCAATAAATGATTTCCCATTAAAACAGATCAAAACAAATCAAAGCACATGGATCAACAAAAAAAAATTCCCAGCCATTGGATCACATCAAATTCAATCCTGACCACACATGCAAAATGAAGCCATTGCAATCCATGTCCATCATTGTCACCAATTAAATTCAACTGCAAAAAACTATAAAAGAAGTTCAACCACTGCTGAAGTTGCATGTTTCACATTCAAACTATTCATTAGCCGCGGAGACAAACCAACACAGAACACATCCCAAAACATTTCACAGTATATTCAGGTTATTTTTCTCAATTACAACACAATTTTCTTACAATTTTATTTTAATTTCTGAGTCTTTATTTAAGTTTTCTTACACTTTTATTTTCATTTTTGAGCCTTTATTTCAGTTTTCTTACAGTTTAATTTTCATGAAATTGAATATTTTTTTCTATTTTTCTACCAGAGTTTTATAGTTGAACACAGATTCATCCCAATGGGAGATTGAATTCAAAACAATTTCCCCAAAACAGAATTGCAAACAATCTCTACAAGAAGTTAATAGTTGAACACAAATTCATCCCAATGGGATATTGAATTCAAAAAAATTTCCCCAAAACATAATTGCAAACAATCTCTACAAGAGGTTTATAGTTGAACATAGATTCATCCCAATGGGAGACTGAATTCAAAAAAAATTCCCCAAAACAGAATTGCAAACAATCTCTACAAGAGGTTTATAGTTGAACATAGATTCGCCCCAATGGGATATTGAATTCAAAAAAATTTCCCCAAAATAGAGTTGCAAACAATCTCTACAAGAGGTTTATAGTTGAACACAGATTCATCCCAATGGGAGATTGAATTCAAAAATGAGTTCATAGAAAGACAATTTTCTACTCCATTTTCCAAGAATCTAATTTGAGTTCACGAAAATTCTATATTAGATAGGTCTTATATTTTAAGATAAATTATAGTATCATCTAAAATAATCAGAGATAACTTAATAGGTTTTGCAACTATACAAGCAAATTGAAGAGCTAATAATATACCCGAAATTAAATGGACACTTGAGTTGCTCTGCTTCAAATCACCTAGTCATCTTGTACTCTTCAATTTACAAACGCTAGACACTCATCTGATAGACCAGATTAACTAAAATGTATAAATAATATACATGAGAGTTTAGTTTGAACTGATTTCTATTTGGGAGAACTGATTAGAAATTTACATAAACGGTAGGTGTGATCGGAATCCGTTGAAGAATTCAATTTTTGTGCAACACTCATTTTTAAATTAGGATAGGGGATTCATAACACTAATGCTATTTTTTCTATAAATAAATATTTAAACTTTTATTTTGACATTGATTTTTTTTTTTTCAATCATTGATTCTCAAATGATTCATAGCATCATAAATTCATGCATGCAATTTTCTGAATTGAAATTTAGAATCACATCAAATTATTGTATAGTCATCTGTACCTTGGGTTGTCACTTATCTTCTTGTACATGGAATGATTGCTAATGTTAATACTTTTTTGGGCTCAGATTTATAAGATAAGACATTGTAAAACATTAATTGTTGCAGCACAACGACAAGATTGTTGTTTATTTTTAGAACTTCCATAAATAGGATAGTAGAACCATAGGTCGAGTTTATGACAAAAGGAACTCAAATAATGCACCTCAAATTGAATGCCTCCCACAAAGTAGAGTGACATGAATTATTGGCCCAGAAAAATGAGCTTTATGAGGAATTGATGTTGTTTTGAAAAATAATAAACAACGTAATGATCTTCTTTGAGTGAACCTGTTATGTAAGATGGTAAGTGAACCTCTTATGTAAGATGCTAATTTATTTTTTTTATAAGGAAGCATTGCAATTGAAACTAAAACATATTATAGATTTCATAAATTCAACACCTCGATCCCTGAGTTTTGGCTACAATTAAGGTAGTAAAGAGCAATGCCTCTTAACAGATTGATGGAGGTTCAAATCTCATGGTGTAAATTTCAAACATGCAAGGATATTTCTGTAACGGTACAAGGGTTTGTGCATTGCTCATATTATTGGAGGAGAGACATCATTTTAAAATCCAAGGATTTTGCACCAGTTCCCCTAACATTTGAACATGTTTCTAACTTAGGATACAAAACCCAAATGACAGTTTCTAGATCCTATAACTGGAAATAGATCCCTGAATATAATTCACTGAATCCTAAAGAGTGGGTCTGGATCACCAATTCCCTGATTCCATGATGATTCAGATTCGAGTAAAGGGCTAGGAATGATGAATTCAATAACTATGATCAAAATATTATGTATCCAAAAAATATAAAGGCAGTGCACAGTGGAACTTACCCAATTATTTGAACTTGAAGTCAACATATCTTACTCAAATAATGCACCTCAAATTGAATGCCTCCCACAAAGTAGAGTGACATGAATTATTGGCCCAGAAAAATGAGCTTTATTAGGAATTGAAGTTGTTGTGCAAAATAATAAACAACATAATTATCTTCTTTGAGTGAACCTGTTATGTAAGATGCTAAGTGAACCTGTTATGTAAGATTTTAATTTATTTTTTTATTAGGAAGCATTGCAATTGAAACCAAAACAAATTATAGATTTCATAAATTAAACACCTCAATCCCCGAGTTTTGGCCACAATTAAACTAGTAAAGAGCAATGTCTCTTAACAGATTGATGGAGGTTCAAACCTCATGGTGTAAATGGATATTTCTGTAATAGTACAAGGGTTTGTGCATTGCTCATATTATTGGAGGAGAGACATCATTTTAAAATCTAAGGATTTTGCACCAGTTCCCCTAACATTTGAACATGTTTCTAACTTAGGATTCAAAACCTAAATGACAGTATCCAGATCCTATAACTGGAAATGGATCCCTGAATATAATTCACTGAATCCTAAAGAGTGGGTTCTGGATCACCAATTCCATGATTCCATGATTATTCAGATTCAGGTAAAGGGCTAAGAATGATGAATTCAGTAACTATGATCAGAATGTTATGTATCCAAAAAATATAAAGCCAATGCACAATGGAACTTACCCAATTATTTGAACTTGAATTCAACATATCTTTCTGCATTAGCTGAGCATAGGAATCAAATATGACAAGAAAGAAAATAAGAAAAGGGTAACAGAAAAGGCATTCAGAAACCTTGGGCATGAACACACAAACTAATTGTAAACTGTTATAAATTGTGATAAATGGGAAGAGATGATGTTACCAGATGATGTTTGGCTTGTATGAAAGCATTATTTTAAATTATTCTTAACTAAATGCATGCAATAATTCTGCAGGTAGTTGCATTCATGGCAAGAGTGAGTTATGTAGCTCATACAAGGAGAAGTGGTAAAAGAGTGACCAAGGGTGCCCAACTGCGATGCACTTCATCAGATGAAGAAAGAACAGGTGATGTCAATGTCAACAAATATCCCAACAATGTTGTTGAGGATGACCATGTACCTAAAGTTGATGTTCTGACACCATCAGTCATAGAGCCACCGTCAACCAAAGTCCAAGGCACAACTTCAGCTAAAAAGATCAGCGCTATAAGAGGTTGGAAAAAAGAAGAAATGTTAGCTGCAATTGACGACATAAAGTTCAATGGATGTTATGTTCGGGCATCTGCAAAGAAACATATTATTCATTCCTCATCAATACATTATTGAATAAATGGCCTCACTCACACCAAAAGAAGAGGGCCTATTACAGTTATGACTGAAGAGGAGGAGGCCGAGGTGTTTGAGTGGTGTAAAGAAATGGCCCAATTGGGACATGGGCTAGAGTTGATACAACTCAAATCCACAGTTGCTCAAATCTGTCAAGGGAGGCCAAACCCATTAAAAGATGGGTTTCCTAGTAAAGCATGGTGGTTTGGGTTTAAAAAAAGGCATCTAGACCTTGTTTTGCATACAGATGAGGGTCTTGACAGAGACAAAGCATTAAATTTGTGCCCTAAAGTTGTATGTAAGTTCTATTACGCTCTTTCTAGTGCATACGATAAACATTCTTATGCTGCAGACCATATATGGAACTGTGATGAAATGGGTTTACAGGTGGGAAGGAATTGTGGCATGAGGGTAATTCCCAAGAGAGGCAGTCGAAACATGCCAAATATTTTGCCTAAGAGCAGGGAGTGGATAACCATTTTATGTTGTGTCAATGCAATTGATGCTTAAATCCCATGATTTTATCTATTCAAAGGTAAAAATCAGTTGAAAAATTATATACAAAACTGTGAACCAGGAGCATGCATGGCTGCACATCCCCATGCATGGATGACTAAAGATTTTTTTAAAAATTGGCTTTGCCACTTTGCTGCATCTGTGCCAGGTGGTGTCTCACATAATAATAGACACCTATTGATATCATATGGCCATGGAAGCCACATGGTTGTACAAACAATTTGGGCATTGACCTTTTAACATTGCCCGCTCATACCACTCACAGATTGCGACCCCTTGATGTTAGTGTGTTTGGCCCTTTCAAGAAATATTTCAGGTCAGAGTGTGTTGGATGGATGGCAAAGAATCCAAGGGTTGAGGTGAAAAGTTTGAGTTAGCAGAGCTTGCAAGTAAGGCCTTTAAAAGAGATCTGACACCATCAAATATCAAGGCTGGCTTTAGGAGGACATGAATATGGCCACTGAATTATGATGCTCTTATGCATGATATTGCTTGTAGCCAAGCTTTTCATGTGGATGGTCAGGAAGAAGGGCATGAAGTGCAAGAAGAAGTACATGAACATGTTGATGTGGTTGCAACTGGTAATATAATTTGCCTCTCTCAAGGACAGTTATATGTTGCTGATGATGAGAAGGTATGTGAAACACAATATATTCATCAACAAATTCATAGCAACATGGAGGTTGTTCTACTAACTCAAGAAGATGGAACTCTTGCTGCTGATATTGTTAATGAAACTATTGAACATGTAGTTGACAATGCATATTTTGTTGAAAATGAAATTGCTGATATTGTTAATGAAGATGTAGTTAAAAATGAAATTGCTGATATTGTTTATGCATATGTAGTTGTAAATGAAATTGTTGATATTGTTAATGCAGATGTAGTTGAAAATGAAATTGCTAATATTGTTAATGACATTGAAAATGACCAATTGACATTGCCAAGCCAAGTAAACCCACCATCATGGTTGGCAGAAGCCATGATTAAATTGAACAACACAGTGTCTCAAGAACCAATGAACAAAGCATGAACATGCCTTCACAACTGGCTGAATTGAACTGTGAAATTGTTCATTATTTTGTGGACAATAGATCAATGGAAGAATATGGAGCACATAATGAGGCACCATATGAAGAAAACAATATAGTTCAATCAAGTGCCATGGATACTGAAGTGCCAAGCAATGACATGCAGGTGGGAGGGGGGGAGAAGTTACTTGGGTAGTTCCTAAAGCTACCAGTAGAAAGAGTGTTAATGAAAAGGAAGCAAGGAACACTCGGTGGTCTTTGTTTGGGGCGAAGTTCACCGTTACTCACCTCAGAAGACTATATAAAACTCCTAGTTTAGTCTGAAAAGAAAAAAAATGGAAATTCAGGAATTAAAACATAAAAAAAAGGATCAAACCAAGGAGAAGAAGGCAACAAGGGCTATTGTAGCACATTGTCGAGCAGATGAAAGACTTGAAAGAGAAAGATCAAGGCAAGAGAAGGAGAAACAAAAACAAATGTCAAGACAGGAAAATGAAGCAAGGAAGGCAAAACAAATGCTTGAAAGGGAACAAGGGATGACCGATATGGTTGACATAAATGCAAGCACAGTTGATGAGAATGAAACCAGGGACATGTCCAACACATTGGACAATATTGAAAATAATACAACATTATTCCAAGTCCTCATAAACATTCAATTGCCTCACTATCAAAATGGGGCTTTACCCACTTGCGTTATTCCTACCATAGGAGGTGCAAATTCAATGTATGCTCATCACACTCCTCCACTTAGCACAAGTGTGAGGTATGGGTACACAATTCCTCCATGGTTGGATGGGACAAATTGGTCTCAATTATATGGAAAAAATCAACCACAACCTAATCAACCCTTCTTAGGGAGGCCAACCTACTTGGCTCAATCAGGAAACTCAGGGTTTGGCACTGAAAATTCTCAAGGTCATAAAGAATAGGGGTGTTATTTGTTTTTGGTTGTAACCACATTATGATGTGGATTTTGGATGGATTGTATATTTTTCTTGTCACATGAAGGTTGATTTATTCCATACTGTATGCGGCATTTTAAGGAAGGAACATGTATAGTCTATTAAAATGTTACATTCTGACAAAATGACATGACAATGTTGTTATATGTGTTATTTTTTTGATACTGTAAATTTTGTATACTGTATACACTCTTCGCATGTTTATGGGACTCCATGTTTGTTATCAATTGGATGAAAAGATGTACTCAACCTCACAACCATACTGTTATTTTTTATTCCAAAAAGTAAGCTATTTAAAATCTACTCTAATATGAACACTAAAACAAATATCTTCTCAAAGGATTGACTGGACATGGACAAAAATTCAAGCCAACACTAATAAGAATTCTTGGACTGGACATGGACACTTTTTTTTTTTTTAAATCTCATGGCAGATAGGGAAGCAACTATTTTTTGTTGGACAATTCGTAGTGGCATATGTACTTAAATTTCCCCTAGTTTTTGATACTTGGAATAGACTCAAACAAATAATGACAGATTGAAACACATAACAGAATATGAACAAAACAAGATTGAAGAAACAAATAACAGATGGAACATGTAAAGAGATAAAATGTCTGTTAAGCTTCAAGGTTGACCAATATAAGCCTTAAGGTACCCCTCTAAGGCAATATTGTATCTAAGACTTATAGAAAGACTACTTAATGAGCTAAGAAAGTCTCATAATAAGATGCATGTGCTGACCTCTTTCTCAGTTACACAACCAATACATTCATGTTCAGATTTACAAAACCTACTATTTAGCTTATAGGAGATATTGAAACTCTATCACTCCTTCAATATACACGTAGCAAAACAACCACATCAGAATTCACTTGACTGTATGACACATGCCACTAAGCTTTCCAACTGTCATGTGGTTGGTGAGGGCCTTAAATCCGCTAGCTTGCCGTACTGCTAGGGTTTCAGACGCGGAGTTATTCACAATGTGTCGTTTGAGCTGTGCATTTTTTTAGTAAATGAATTGAGATTTGCAAAATTTACTTTTTAGTTTATGGGAGATATTGAAACTCTATCACTACTTCAATACACATATTAACTTAATAAATAAATTCAACAAACCAGTTTGAGTACATAATCACACCACAGTTGTTTTGCAACCTAAAGTTTCCTATTACTGTTTGAATGTCAAATTCACATTGAGATAGAGGAATTTATAATTTACTTCAAGGTGCATTATTTACAAGCTATTTGCATACTATTTGAAGCATCTTTATGTTGACAATTAAAATTTAGCAATGGAACTATTGCATCAAATAACCTTTTATCATACCCTTCCAAGTGATTATAACAAAACCACAATCAAAACTTTATCATACCCTTCAAAGTGATTATAACAAAACCACAGTCAAAACTTTACGACACCCTTCCAGGTGATTATAACAAAACCATAGTCAAAACATTATCATACCCTTCAAAGTGAGTATAACAAAACCATAGTCAAAACTTTACGACACCCTTCCAAGTGATTATAACAAAACCACAGGAAAAAATTTATCACTACTTCAATACACATCTTAACTTAATAAACAAATTCAACAAACCAATTTGAGTACATAATCACACCAAAGTTGTTTTGCAACCTAAAATTTCCTATTACTGTTTCAATACCAAATTCACATTGAGATAGAGGAATGTATAATTTACTTCAAGGTGCATTATTTACAAGGTATTTGCATACTATTTGAAGCCTCTTTATGTTGACAATTAAACTTTAACAATGGAACTATTGCATCAAATAACCTTTTATCATACCCTTCCAACTGATTATAAAAAAACCACAGTCAAAACTTTATCATACCTTCAAAGTGATTATAAAAAAACCACAGTCAAAAATTTATTTAGAAAAATACATAATTTGGTCCAAGTGCCTTCTAAAAACTACCTGTAGACTCTATGTTTCTCTTTACACTTGCAGGAACCCATTCAAGTAATCAAAAAAATACAGAATTTGGTCCAAGTGGCTTCTAAAATCTACCTGTAGACTCTATGTTTCTCTTTCACACTTGTAGAAACCCATTCAAGTAATCAACAGAATACAACATTTGGTTCCCTTACAAATGGGGACTCATGTCAGATACAAGTACAATTCATAAAGAAAATTCTGTATTCTCTACAAGTCTGTTATTATAAAAACTACATTTCTATAAGAATGGGTTGGAATGATCCCTTTAGCTAAGAACAAAAGGAAAGCAAGCTTAGGGAATAACTTCAACTAACCAGCAAAGAGATGGAGCAGAAAATCCTTTCAGTCTAGGGAAACAACATGAGATGAACACCAACAGAGCCACAAATGGGGAGGAACTACTCGCTTGACCAAAGGGAGGGATAGGAGGAATTTCAGAAACCAAACCCTAAACCCTAAATCATGTTGGAACATGGGTATAGCCCTAAAACAAAATAAGAACATGGGTATAGCCCTAAAACCAGTGCCAAATCAAAGAAGAAAAACTAGTGCCATTCAGTACAATAAAAACCAGTGCCATTCAAAGAAGAACAAACAGTCCGAAGAAGAGCTAAAAGAGCTAAATTCCACTGAAGAAGATTAAAAGTGTTAACAAACACATGTTTTAAATTCACCGAAGAAGATTAAAAGTGTTAACAAACACATGTTTTCAAGTGTTAAAAAACACAACAGTGGGCTGGTAAAAAAATAATTCCTACCGGGAGGTGAAGATGCCAACTAGATAGCCAGACCTCGCCACAGTTCGACAATACCTGCAACACAATGGAAATGAGCATAAATTAACAAAAACAAAGGAAAAATATCTCGAAAATGCAAGAAAAACAACAAATTCACCTGCAAAACCATAAATTACTTGCACAATCAAGAAAATTCTGCAAACGAACAAAGGGGATGAAGCCGCCGACAACTCCGCGCAGCATTGAGTAGTCGAGGAGGGCAGTTTGATAGTGGAGGAGAAAATTTTCACGGTCGTGGGAGCCGAACAAGTCCACAACTGGGCGCAGGAGCAGCATGAACGAAACCATCCCTGGGTAGCAAGGCACCCTAACAGAAACAACAAAAGCGGACATGTGGTTAACAACTGTGGTGGAGGTGCACCAGCACTGGAGACACAGTGCGCAGCGACTAGCGGAGCTCTCCGCGCAACATCCCGCCCCGAACAGAATTGCACAGATCAAATGAAACATTGTGAATAACTTCATATTTGAAACCCTAGATGTACAAAAAGCTGGTGGATTTAAGGCCCTCACCAACCACACGAAAACTAGAAATATTAGTGGCATGTGTCGTACATGCGAGTGGATTATGACGTGGTTGTTTTGCTACGTGTCGCGGAGGGATGCCCGGAGAGGAAAATAAGCACACACACACACACACACATATATATATATATATCGATTGTTTGCATCCACGTGCATCATAAGTTCAAAAAATATGTATGTTTTGGTTACATCCCATGACATCATTTCTCTCAAAAAATATGCAGAAATAAAGCCTAGGCGTCTAATCAGCATGATGCTCATGATAACATGTCACTGCGCGCACAAGCCGCCTCTGTAAACGGTGGATGTGGTTAGACACCCCTGTAGTATGCATTTGATATGCACGAGGAACATCCTCGAATCTCATGTAATCTTGGATCCCACTTGTAAGTCCCTCCAAGTTGCATGCGATCTCCTCTTCCTCGCTTCCCTCACCATGAGGAGTCGCCTTGAAATCGCGTGGGACCCTCCATGCTATGGGGGACATCCCTGCAAGTCTTTCTGGGCCAACGTCTGCATTGTATGGATAAATAATCAGAACATATATAAACAAAAAAAATCATAATACTCATCAAAATCAAAAAATGAGTTTTTACCCAATGCTTCATCCCAATCCTCTCCTTCTGAGAGAGAAAGGTCCGGATCACCCATGAAATCGGTACTGGTATAGGGCCAATCCTCTACGACGATGAGTTGTTGGCGGAGCCAGTCGAAAAATTCTGGCTTCCATGACATATGTTGACCACCTCCTGATCGAGGCATCAACTTCGCCCAACGGACCATCCGTGGCTCTCGTGCTGGTGGTGCAGGTATTATTACCTCCAGGTGTTGAAATATTGTCAACTGTTCTAGGATGAATGGTACCAATATGGACCTGTATCCAAATTATTTTAGCTTGCTGTTCTTACACTTTGTGAACTATAGCCTCTGCCCAGTTGAAAATAGTTGGAGTCATACAATCCACGACAAGTTGAAGCTGTGTTTTTGTAGCTTTGTGAGGGGCTTGAGATCTGATAGCTCATGTTATAGTATGCAACACTACTTTTAGTTCCAAATTGGGTATTTTCTAGATATCTATTTTCCCGCTCTTCGATCCTTTATTTGCTATTGGGACAACTCTGTGTATAAGCATACCCATGCTCTCGCCCATGGGTCGGGAACTTGTCATGATTGGTGCTACTCCCGTCCGTGATAACCCAGTGATGAAATATATGCCAAAGAATTCTATCTCCAACTCTTGATTGTGAATCATAAACCTTTCCCGATCGATGTCCCACACACTAATCAAATACTGTAGTAAGTCCAGCTGAGCTCGAAGACACGGTGCCATGAATAATTTCAAGAGTCCACAGTCTCTCAGGGCATCCATGCATCTCACGTTTCTCATGGCTAGTTCATCTTCCTACCCATGCTCTCTTTCCTTCCATTCGATGACCATTTTGGCTGTTAATCACCTGCAAAACCATAATTTGGACTTTTATTAGTCAAATATTTCACTTTTAAATTGTTTGAATGAAGTTATTTAGGATAATTTTCAAGAAAAAGTGGTCACAACGACTGGTGCGGTTGTTTTAGAAACAGCAGCGCCAATTGGCGCCTCCCCTTTAGAATTCTAGGTAGGTTGGCGCGACTCCATGCCCAGAACCAGCGCTGACTGCCGCGCCCAACCTTGAACAAAATTCCCCCAAAAACATAAAAAAATAAGAATGTAGGCAATGAAATATAGTTTAAAATGTGGGCAGAGATGAGAGCTCTTACGTGGAGAAGACATATTTGCGATTGATCTCCTAGATTGTCTGCTGCCAGCTCGACAAGATCACGATTAAAAATGGTAAAATGCTCACAAGAGGTGAAAAGTAATTTATTTTTACTATTTCTATCATTTTATAACATTTCCAAAACCCTAATTAGGTTTTTGAGCTCCCTCTTTCTTTTTTTTTCCCGATTATTTTAATAATTTGTCTCAAAAAATGGGTTTTACATGCGTTTCTTGTGAAACAAAAGGTCCTAAACATAATGATGATGAAGTGACGAGTTGTATTTTATTACTTTTCTAGACTCAGTAAAAACACGAAAAATTCACCCCCTGGAGTCATCTTTCAACTCTTTTCTGACTCTAAAAAATCGAAAAGATTGCCGAGACTTTTGTCGTTTTGAACTCGTTAAAGGCTGTGAATCATCATCTACCCAGTATATTTATACCCCTTTTTCGGGCTGGGACAAATTATTTACAAAAAAGGAATACCTTAGCCAATCATGACTACGAGGTTCTCCCAGACATTATTTTCTACCTTTTCGGATTTGTGAGACTACCTACGAAAAGGGACCTATTGGAGTTTTCTTTTCCGCTTCTTTTCAAACTCTCTAAACATGAAAATATGTTGAGTTCTTCCTTTGTTAGACTCGTTAAAACCTAAATGACATCAGACATAATCACCATCACGTTACCAAGTTCTTCCTTCCTATGGATCGTAAAATGTACTAGGATGGATTTGTCCGAAGGACAAACTTATATGACAAGGATATGCTATCCCCTTCAAGCTTGTTTCCAAAAATAATTGGGGTACTCGCCAGAAATGGTGGGGGAAAATGGAACCAATTCTCAGTTGTGTCGGAAGTATGTCACTCTTGAACATGACACTTGTCTGTAATTCATGTCAGGTTGGGGACATCCCATTCGTCATTTTTCTTCCATGGGTTTGGATTATCTGTTTTGGCCTCTCATCTTCTCTTTTCCACGTCATCATGACCTAAGATCCCTTGATGTCAAATACTGCCAAATTCCAGAGTCGTGTCGCCAATATGTTCAAGAGAAGTTTCATTCTATAGTTTTCAACCCCTGCTCCTCTGTTTAGTCCTGATTCACTATCATCTTACTCCTTTGTCTCGCGTCGATGATGTGGGAAACATTATGGCCCTCCTTTGACTGATCACTTCCTGTCGACTTTAACTCATTATCCAGGAAGCTAATCCAGAGACTCCCTTATGGTACCTTGGAGCTTGCATCCCTCAATGGAAAGTTCTTCGCATTCGACGACAGGTCCTCATCATTGGCCTTCGATCGAGTTATTTCGTGGGTGTTTGACTTCGGCTCACTATTCACATTCCGTGGATTGTGCTAGATGTACCTTGGGAACCATTGTCAATAATGGTGGTTTCTCTCATGTCTGTTAACAGCTTTCATCATTGGCTGGTAATCATGCAATTTTCTTGCATGTTTGACTTCAGATCACTAATTCACATGCTTGAATTTGTACTCTTTCGGATCGAGATGGAGTGCAAGACCCTGGGTTTTGTTTGATAAAATCCAGGTTGTGAAATGGTTTGGTTTATCATGACTATATGCATGAATCTTCTAATTGGATGGCTGCGACCATACCTGAGTTTATTTGATGATCCTTCTTACTGGATGGCTACGTCCATACCTCAAATCTTATTTTTGGATGTACTCTATTATGGATGGCTGTTCCCATACCACATATTCATGTATTAGAGATATCAATTGTACTTGTTCTTGCAGGTCTTCTAATGACGAAGTTTTGATTTGGGCATGTTCTCATAAAACATTTCACCCCTCCCTCTCTCTCAGACCTTATGCTTTAGGGGGCATCTGTTACACAGTATTTTGTCACCGTCCTTTCAATCCCCATCCCTAACATTGGAGGACCATTTCAGTGACTTCTGTGTATTGTCATACCTTGCTATAAGTGTGATTGCATCCCTTGGCATGACAAGAATATTTCATCTGTTGATCATTCCTCAAGCAGACCTTAAAAACATGTGATTTTGGGTCAGCGCTGGTAGGCATTTATGGCCTCGTGCCCATAGAGAAATTAACACTAGGCTCTGTGCCCATAGGTGCTCTGTCTCAGAAGGGCACCTGCGCCGAGCTATTTTTGGAAAGTTTTTAAAAAAGAAATGAAGTTTCCATGCTTAACAACTTTTTTAGCGGAGTCATCATGGTTTGTTTGACTAAATAACATCGAATTCATCCCTTTGGATTATTTTTTAATACAATTGTGCAAATCCCTAAAGGGATTTACCTCTCCTCCACCTTATGAGGGATCCCAAACCACCTCCTCCTCTCCTATAAATACTTCCATCTCACATTGATTCAGCTAGGTGAACAATCATTACTATAGCTGGTGTGTAGAATAAGGTGAAGAGGAATCCATTGTTGAGAGAGAGTTTAGGCCCATTGCCTCATCAAATCTGATATCGAACGAATGCTTGAGAAATGCCCGACCGAACCCGTCGAAGGAGACTTGCAACATTAAGGCATTAAGGTTGTAAACTTATTTTCTCTATCATTAATACATGACTGGTTTTTTGGTTCCAATTTTGTGTTTAGTTATAAGATTTTTTTTTTATTCTCCTTGACCAATCGAATAGCTGTAAGTGAAAGTATTTTCTCGTATGTTGTCGTCTTTCACTTGATCTTTGTGTAGGTATATGGACATCATCACTGAAGGACCACGACGTGTGAAGAAAAAGGTTGGAGGATCACTGCTACAAGTCACGACAATAGCGTTGGACCGAGGTAGGGGATCTATCCCAGTTCATAATCATTTATAAGCTAGGATTCCAAGAGTCCATCATGTTCCCTTGTTGCTAGACCCACCCTAGGGCTAGAGGGTTTGCCTCTGTCTGCAGAGGGGATTTTCCTACTCAATAGTATCCGAAAAGTTTTTCAATGTCTGAATTAATTGTTTCTCTTGTTCAGGAGTTAAGGCATAAATGATGCTTAAAGTTTTCCAGGAAAAATTTCGATTACCTTACCTCCACATTCATTCATTAAATATGCAGGGAATGCAGAAAAGAGGGATGAATGTAATTCAGTTGTTGTATTATGCTCATAACAATTCTGCAGGTCAGTAATGATATCTATATTATGACTAGACTTCCCCTCTAAATGCTTTGAAAAATCAGGATTACAAATACAACAATTTATCAGATATTCCTTTGTGTTTTCCTTGAGGCTCATGGCTTGGGCTATTATTAAAACTAGTTGGGTACATTCTGAATTATGTTCTTCTTCTTCAACCCAATGAGTATTTTCTGATCTTAAGAGGGGTTTAACAGGGGGATACAAATTGATATGCTTAGTTTCAACTCCATGAGTGATGTTCATATTTCCATACCTACACCTTATGAAGGCATCTGCCGTAGCTAACCAAGGCCTCCCCAAGATCAAAGGATGCCCTCCTTAATTGGTTTTATGTTGAAGAAAATAAAAGTCTGTAGGGTAATCCCATGAATCCAATTAAATGACAATGTCTTCTAATACACACTCCAGATTTACCTTAGACTTGTTTGTTAATTATAACATAGTAGGAGTAGGAAGTAAGTCAAAGGATCCTATGTGAGATAGAGTCTCCATGGTCATTACATTGATGGCTGCACCTAAATCGATTAAAGTGTTTCTTATCGAATACCCATTGATAAAGGTGGTAACCACAGGGATTCCAGGGTCTGCATATTTCACAGTAGCAAATCCGGTGGACATAAGGCTTGCAAGTTTCCTACCTACTTGAATTGTGGAGGGTTCTTTCTTCTGTCTCCCCGATTTCTTGGTACATAGTTCCCTCACTGTTTTAGCATAAATTGTGATATCCCTAATTGCTTGCAGTAACAGGCTCTTCATGCATACATTTCTTAGTTCAGACACAAGATTGAACACAGTTTATTTTATTTTCATCTCCAACCTCTCTGGAAAAGGAGGTTGGAGAATATGGGATGAGGAAGGTTCTTGTGACTTTGAAGTGGTTTTTTCTGTTGGTTCAGGTGTTTTTTCTACTTCAGGTTTGTCTAGAGTGTCTTCCTCTATAATCTATTCAATTTTTCTGAGCTAAGTCACCACTTTTCCGGATCTGATTTTAATTTACTGCAGCGACACAGGAAATTCCTACAGCAAAGGAACATAAATTTTCAGCAGAGGGTGTGGTGCAATATAATAGGTAGGAAAAGTGGGATAAGTGGCCACTCCAATACTGTGAGCACATTGGATGGTTTTATTGTTGGGTTTGGATATTGACTAGGCAGGAAGTTGTGTGGGACGAGGTTGATTTGGTGGGGCAGGACACTGAAGTTGTTGTTGTTGTGGTTGAACCATTTTTTGCGGTATGGGCTATGGTGAATAGAAATTCTGAGATGGAAATTTTTTTGAAGCAGGGTAAGAAAATTTCCCCTCCCAAGGTTGTTGTGGAGGCTAGGGTGGCCAAGACATTGGAATATTCGACATCTTATTCTGAGTATAAGGAATTTGGAAATGATGTTGTGACATACCTGTAGGACGTGGTTTCCATGGTTTTTGAGGTGCCATTGGATAGACTGCATTGAAAGCTCCATGATCTGCTAGATATGTTGCTTTAATCTCTAGAAGAGAAGGACATTGATCAGTAGAATGATCAACCTCACAAATTTGACATACCTCTATACTGACTGCAGGGCATTACCTCAAGGTGTGTTTCTTCCTGCATTTGGAGCAGAACACGGCTAGGGCCTTCTCCACTTCCTCATGTTTCTTCTTAGCCTGCGAAACATCCAATTGTGAAGACAAAGTGCTAAGAATATCAGTCTTAAAAGTTTCAAATAAATTACACATTGTAGCTCTGGTTACTCCAACTCCGGCAACTAGTTTGAAGAGCCTGGAAGAAGTGTCTCTTGATCCTTCTCCAACTTTAGAATTTCCCCTTAAATAACGTCGACATAACTCACGCACATTATCATAACTCAGTTTTGATATATCACCTGCTCTCATATATACTTAGTTGATTCATCTTCGATCTCTGCAAATTATATTGAAATCTTTCCACCAGGTCATCAAGACTCTCCCCTTCCTTCTGAGTCATGCCAAAAATTTCTTCCCTAAGGTCCCTAGTTTTACAATAATCTTGATACTTTTCAAAGAACACCTTCTTCGTTTCGTTCCAGGTTGCAATGGAGGTTGAGCCCAACCCCATAAACCACCTAAGGGCTGCATATTTTTATGTAGCAGGACAAAAATTCATCTTCTGATCATTGGAAGAATAGTTATAGCTTATGCGCAATACATCAAATTCGAATAAGAACGCGTCAAGATCTTCACTAGAGATACCACGAAAGCTAGGCAAGGCTGAGGGAGGAATGTTTTTCATTTGGATAGATCCACCAGTCTCCCTGATAGGAAATTCAAATGTGACTAGTTCCTCTTCCTTCTCATTATAGTTCCGATTTGTATTACCAGTACCCTCTAGATGAGCCATATCAGACCAGGAGAGAGTCGAACCCTTGTAAACTATAGCTTCTTCAGAGTCAATGGTACAAAACTCTAGTTCTTTAATAGGATTGACGAGAATTCCTCTTCAGGCTGACCAATGAGCAAAGATGTTGACTTCCTTGTAAGAGGAGGTTCTAAATGGGCAACATCAAAATATTTTTTGATAGAAGATTCTGTTGTGGAAGTATTAATCTGCTTAGGATCAACTACCAAGCTCTTTTCAGGTCTACATGCCTCCTATTCAGATTCTTCTTCTGTTGTTGCCTTGTTCCTTACAGACTTCCTTGTTCTTTCCATTTTATTGGTGGACGAAGTGGTGTCACACCACAACTAAAAATATTTGAGAATATTGGACCCTATTCATATATTATGCAAATAAATTAAAAAATTTCTACTTACCAAACAATTGGGACATGGCTTTGGCGAATTCTGATCTCCGTAGGTGCGTAAGCCTTACCCCACATCTTACCACTTCGAATCCCCCGATCCTAAAAATCTAAAACAACAAGAAATCATACTAAAACCCTTTCAATATCATCCCTTAGCACCTCCTCGGAAATGACGCCAAAATGTTTGGGAAAATTATAGACTTATAATCTAACAGACATAAATCATCAACCAGGGGTAGGTAAGCTTATGAGATGTTGCACAAAATATATGTTGGCTAATTCTTTAAGTGCTTCTCTAATAAAAACCATACACACACAACTCTAATATCTCTTTTCCTCATCAACACTTAGCAGCAAAGGCTATGGAGCAAATTTAATCATACCTATACAACACCTAATATTGCTGATGTGGATCAGAGAAAAGATAAGGGACCAAGAAAACAAGAATGAAATCAATTTAGCATTCCATAAAATAAATAAGAGCTTGATAGAATGACTCCAAACATGTTTATCAAATAAACTTCACCATTTAACCATCATACATGTGCTGCTACAAATTAGAAAAAGAGAAACAACATATGTGTAAGAACCCTGTCAATTCATGAGAAATAATCAAAATAAACACAAATATGCAACTACTGGAATTGTGAGCAAAGGGGGCCCTCCCTTACTCACAACCCATTCTACTGCTAAAGGAGTTTACTCAACAAGATCTATAGAACATGTAATTTTGTATTAATCTGGAAACGTATTATAGCGGTACACAAGTCTGATATGTCCCCCCTTCTTTGCAAATAAAACATAACAACAATATTTATATAAGTGAAAAGACATAAGCTTACCCGAATTATAAAAACTAACGTGTTGAAACTATTTGCTAACAATAACTGGAGAAGACAAAAAAATAGCTATGTTGAGTTTGATCCATGACTGAAAGCATAGATCAAACTAAGAGCTATTTCCCAATATGGCCATCGATGAGAGGACTGAAGATCTGGGCAGTTTCGGTGATAGTTTCGAGGCATACAATGGGATAGTGTCCATGTAGGTAGATTTCCTAATAAAACCCATGTTCCCGTTCTTATTGAGGCTGACTAGAACATACTCAACTACCGATATTGCTGCAGGAAATCTGGATAGTTATAGGATATCCACGTCTATGGGAAATCGTGGAGTGTCTGCAGGAAATCAGTGAATCATAGGCTGTTTGCAAGAGACCATGGAGCTACTTCAGAAAGTAGTTTGTTTGCATAAGATTCAGTCATTCAAACTTGAAATTGTAGATAATTAGATTAGGTAACTTTTAGCTCCGAAAATACTTGAGAACAAAGTGAAATGATACTTTTTAGAATAATTTGCATATGTAATATGGAAAAATGAGAGTTGTTAAGGGTCAAAAGAGTTCAAAAAGGGGGGAAATCAAGGCCTTAGAATGTTATAAAAAATGAGAAAAATCAGGACTGAACACCACCTATTATGTTTTTGAGCAAAAAAATATGCAACATAACCTTTTTGTGAAGCAATAAATAGTCACTACTCTTCCCTGTTATGTAATAGATATAGTTAACTAGCAATTGCACTGGGGGTGCAAGGGAACGTCGGAAGGAGGAGACATGAATCATTTTGTGGTACATGTTAGTGAACATGATGAATGCGAATTTATGAGGGGTAAAATCTGCCATTGATTGATTACATGAATTTTTAGATTTCAAACTATGAAAATTAAATATGTTGTTTGCTCAACTTCAACAATCATTTGCTCAACTTTAATAGTGTTGGAAGATTACTCATTCTGAATAATAAGAATGTGCTAAAATTTCTAAATTAATCTAAAGCTAAATTTATTACATTAACATTATTGATGCAAAAATGTAAACTACATTCAATTGTTTGGTGGCTCCTTTTCGTAACCTCTTTGATTTATTATTTGATATTATAAATGGGATAAATAACTTTTATAAATTAATCATTATATTTTAAACCAAACTTTTATAAAATTAAAATGAATTATCATTTATTTGATAATTTCTTTTGTCTATACAAAATAAAACAAATAAATATAAAAAAGAAAACAAACAAATTTATATTAATAAAATTTTAAGAACACAAATCTTGCCACGTATAACGCTGACACAAATTTATCTTAATAAAATATTAAGTCCACAAATCCTGCACTAAATATGGGAATTAAAAGTGGGGTGCGAATATATTAAAGTTTGTTATAAACATTTACGCAAATCCACGTATAATGTTGAGACCAATTTATAGCAAGTGGTCGAATTCATGCTTATCTGTCTAGCATCTCAAACCTAAACTCACACACATTACTGTAAAGACAATTCTCTTCGTTTTAATAGCAACATCAAATAATTTGAGTAGATCCACGAATTGGACAATGCCCCTAGGGGATCTGAAATCAACATCGAAAACAATGGCTTTATATGGTGGAGAAAATATTGTAGTAAATCAAGTAATAATTATTTCATTAATTTCCTATTATTATCATTATAATATTAGTTTTATTCAAACTGCGCTAATGAAGGCGACTCTACAGTAATATGCATCCCATGTATAGTATATGGCATCAAGTGACCGGTTGGCTTAATCAAATATCTCGAAACTATAAATAGATTTTAATAAGTTCGATTTCATCGCGTGTAATTACATTTGTTTCTTATCATATAATGCACAGACTGACTTAACGGTGGACTTCATGCATGGTTGCGCTTTGCATGAGGCCCACGTGCCTCTGGCTCTCTTAAGAAAACACTAAACACGTGAACAACGAACTCTTCAGTTGAAGATGATGAGCTTCAGTGAACGGAATATGGTTGCCCAGTTCCTGGCTCCACATAACCAAATGAGGGCTAAAGTTGGAGAACTTGCTCTGAGATGGAGCCAGCCATAGGCTTTTGCATTACGCGCAGTGATGGGCGAACCAGAGGCGGTGGGATTGTAGCTTAACACATTCCCAGGTTTGCCTGTATTTTTCGTTTCCACATTTTTCGCACAACAAAACATGGCACGGCAATGCAGTAAACAGCAAGAAACATTAAAGGGCAGAGAATGTGCAGCGTACAACGGGCAAGGTATTCACAAATAACAGTAAACCCCATTGATTTTCTGGTTTGGCTACATTGGGATTTTTACCCCATTGATTTTCTGGTTTTACCCCAAATTATCCGGCTGAGCCCAGAAACCCTTCTCGTCGTTTTTTATATTCGGTGATAAATCATGCAAAGGCAGCAGAGATGGCGTTGTTTCTGCAAGAAGAGCCGTCGAAGTGGACCGGGCAATATCGTGGTCCGCACGGGCCGAAAAGCTGCAAGGAGAATCCATAATGGTGGCACCGGTTTTCCAAGTAGCAACGAGTTGAAGCATCGCAATGCAAACGCAGAACGCCATGAAAGTCATCAGCCAAAAGCTTGAGCTGCGAAGTGTTTGAGGGTGTGCGTGTCTGAGACCTTTCTTGGGCCAGATGACATGACCATTCACGGAATTTATAATTTCGCGCAGTTATTGATATTAAAGACACTTTGCTGTGCTTCGCCATCGAGATTTACAAATGTTTAATCCAGAGCTTCCTGCTGAACCAGTGATGGCTAATCCGGGGGGATCGGAGGGGGCTTTTGCAAGTATTGATCGTAGAAGGGTGCCTGGCTGGTACTGAGTCCTAAAAGCAATGAGAATTTCAATTAGATGAGGTACCGTTTTCCAATTTGGCAGCGGAGGAAGCGTGGACCCGATAAACCGACCAATTAGAAATAACCACGTGTCAAAATCTAATTGGTTCCATGCGCGATAGGAAAACTATTTCTCATTGGCTGGGGTGAACAGTGTTTGCTCACCCCAAGCCCGCAAAGAAAACGCCTCCGGCGTAATAAGAAGTTATTAGCACAAAATTTTCAAAATTAGTTATTTATATCAATATTATCAGAAGTGGCCTAAATATTTGAGAGGAAATAAAATTATTATACTCACATAATGATAGGTTGAGTAAAATAAAACAAAGAAATTAAACCATGCTAAAATAAAATTAAAAACAACAATGATCGAGAATTCAAAAATTGAAAGGGAATGTGTAAGAGAAGATCAATGAAACATATACGTAATCCCTTATCCATGTAGAGGGTGGGAAAGTTTCTTTAAGTATTTTTGGTATTTGATGTACGTGGGCCATTACAAAAACGTACTTCATAATTTCCCTTCCTAATAAGTGTGAAATCAATGACTCGTGCAAAGTATTCAACAGGAAATGTAAACCAACAAGGGAATGATTTTGTTGGATCATTCGTGATTTATTTTTCTGGTGGGAAATTAAAAGGCTTTCGTCCTTTCTTGTCATTGCTTTCATTGATATTATCATTTTGGTAATTTAAAGGGTACTTATACGATGAAGCAAGGACATCTACGAACTCATGTATTAGATCCAGAAATATTTTTTCTTATGAGTGGAACATTGGAAAGTTACTTGTAAAATTTTAGGATCGCCTCGACGTCCAACGTTCAATAGTATAGTTTCAAATATTTTTATTTTTGAATCCTCCCTAGGTATCTATTTTTTATTAGATAAATCATCGAGAGGCGAAATCCCTTTTGAGTACTTATTGTCCTTGCGTGAAATAATCTCCTTCATGCGAGAGGGTAGCCCCTAGATCAATGAGCAAATGCTTTTGTCATTTGATAATACATTCCAATATTCTTATTTGTTAGGTAGATGAGGCTGATATAGTGATTGTATAAATCAAACAGGCCTCTGATTTTGTTTTTCCTTTGGGGACTAGAGGCATATACCACTAAGCAGTCTGACAATGCATTTAATTCTCTATGAATATGAGTGATATTAAAATAAAGAAATTCATATTTTTTTAAAGGAAACTTGAATATATGTCTTGATTAATTTGTTACAAGGATAATATACCATTTTTATTAAGTTAATAATAAGTTGAGAATCACCAAAAGTTTCAGATGTGTATGACACATATTGAGGGCTTGTTCAATGCCTAAAAGTAAAGCTTCGAGCTTAGTGACATTCTTTGTACATTCGAATTAAAGTTTCAAGGAAAATTGGTGTATCTTACCAAGATGCAAATATAGCATAATATCAACACCATTTGCTTCATTATAGGATGCACCATCACATTGCATATGCCATACTTGATCATCTTGTTTAATGGGGGGAAGAGGAGGATATTATTGTTTAATAAACAAAGAGTAAATAGCCAAATATTATTCAATGTAATTAACATATGGCTGAGGTAGATTCTGAATATAAGGTGAGATTATTCTTTTCCTTAAGAGAATGATATTCTTATCATCTTTATGAAGCTTGGTCATGTGTGTGTCATGCAATGACACATATCCACCTGTCCTATTTTGCTAGTCTCTTCCAAGAATAATCGCATAATTGGTTACTGCCATATCCATAACATGGATATTACAGTTTGTCCTAATTTCAAGACGAGCACATAGAAAAAATGTGACATATTTGATCTTGTCAAGGGTTGTTTATTGGGAATTATTATAAGCCACCATATTCTTGCGTTTCTCTTCAGAACGTTGTAAACCTAACAACAATGAGCGATTTTACCTTCATGGAGAACTAAAAAGGAGGATTTTTAACAAAATTTCTAGAATTATTTACAACAAAGATCTTGTTTTCAGGAGCATCCTCTTTGGGATGGTTCTCAAGGAAGTTAATAGGAGTAGATAATTTCCCTTCAAGAAAGTTTTTCAAGTGTTATTGATACTTAGTAATAGTGACCATATGAAGCAATGTAGCATCAAACTTGATGTTTAACATCTACTTTAAAATATTAAATTGGGAAGTAATTGAAGAGGAAGAGGTGGAATAATTTACATTTAGATGTGATGAGGTGAGAATTTAAGTTTTTTGGGTATTAGCCTTCCTGGAGGGCTGATTTCTACTGTTTCAAGCTTTGAAAGTGCACCTTGTTTCAACCATAATGACTTCATTGTCATCTACTCAATCCAAGGTTGCAACCATGGGATCAATTCTCTTACCAAATATTCTCTCATTCACACTCTTCTTAACATCACATTGTTTTCTGTGTGGTATTCTTAATGGAATTTACACAATGGTTGGGAAAGAAGAGCATTCAAATGATACACATGTGAAGGGTTTCTATTAGGGGTTGAAGTAGAAGCTTCATCGTGCAATTGTGTTTCAACTTTATGCTTAAAATAAATGAATCGATTGCTCATGTCTTGCATGAGTTGAAGAACAGAAGATAGGTTATATTGATTTACTGAATCTTCAATTAGAAGACTAATGCAATGTAATTTATTTTTGTATTCCAAGCATATATGTAAGGCATACCCCAAGTTATCTATGTTTTTCTCCTCTAACATGTGATGGTAAGCAAGAGGTAAGGTATTGCAATAGTCCATCATGGCCACTTGGTTTTGTGGCTTGATAATATCCATGATTTGATTATATAACTTAGTAAAATGAGATTAAAATATTTAATGGTTTCACCTTTGGCATAGGAAACATTATTATATTTTTGAAGGAGATCCATAGGTCTTTGAGGTTGGCCATAATTGAATTTAAACTAGTAGCAAAGTTCCTTCTAGGTGGAGAAGTATTTGGGCAACAGTTCAAGGAAATCTAATTCTACTTTTCCTTTCAACGAATTCATAAACAACCACATGCATGTATCATTATTGTTCGCACCAATGTTGTGGAATGCATTGGGAAATGAAATTAAGTGTTTGTTAGTCGTGACGGTGCCATCGACTAATAATTTAGAGAGGTGATATTTAAATTTAGGCAAAGAAGTATTTTCGAGTGTTATATTTAGGGGAGGAGCAACATGCGGAGTGGAATTTAGATCTTCCTCAGATTGAAACAAACCGTACTTATTGATCACTTTGGCAAGGTTTGTTGTAGATTAAACTGGAGTAAATGAAGAGTCAAAACTGTCATTCTGAATAGAAGATGTTACAGTCAATGAAGATTACGAGGAAGAGATAGTAGATTTAGAGGATGCATGTGCTCCTAACATGGCTCCTCGAGACGAGGAAGTCGACTTAGAAGAATAGACAAATCTTATTAAAATTGAAGTTGAGATTGGTGGTAAGGATTTCCTTTCACCTTTGGAATTTTTCCAAGGATTTATATTTAGGGCTCAATCCACATATTCTTATAGAAGCATGAGGTTCACTGGTTATAAGCAATCTACCTACAATTGGCACGATCTTTGAGATGTCTTTCTATGGCTTCTCTTCTTTCTTGCAATTCAATATCTCTAGCTATAACAACCTAAGATTTTTTATTTTTTATTTTTTTAACTCGGCAAGAGTGTGAGCATTATCAAGAATAAAATTGGGCAATGAATGTAAAATAATCCTTTGATTATTCAATTGATTTGGAATATCTGGTTGATTTGCAGATAGAATGGTGATGTAAATCGAAGTATTGATATAACCATGGATCAATTATTTTCACCCCGTTATGGTTGTCAAAAGTATGTTGACTAGTGAATTATTTATGCTTTGCTGCCAACACCCTCAAATCTCATTAGGCTAGTCAGATAATTGGACTAGGATTAGGGTTTAATGTCGAAAATTATGATACAATTATCTACAACAACCCTTTTATAATAAGACAAGAAAAAAATATTTAAAGCATATTTGTACAAGAAAATTCATGAAAACTAATTATGGTAGCAAGATAAATAGAAAAACAATTATGTAAATGATCATGTACACTACTGTAAGTAAATAGCTAAAAATTAAAGTGAATTAACAACAATATGAAATAGATTAATTTGCAGGCATATTTATAAGAATTCATACATTGTTGGCCATAACACTATGTAGTTATGCTTATAAAATCTGAAATGAATTTAATAATTATTTTTTGCTATCAATATGAGAGAAGTGTACCTTAAAAAATAAGTAATACATAAATTAAATTCATTATATAAAATATGCTAAAGATATTAGTTGTCAAAATACTAACTTTATTGACAAAATAAGAGTACATTATGTTGTTTTAGCCTATTTTTGCAAAAATGAGGACCAAAAATCACTTAAGATGTCCAATATGTAAGAAAATTAATATAATAGACATACAAAATATCTTATAATAAAGAAAGATGAAGTGTTGGGAAAGATGGGATCTTTTGATAAGATTGGACAATAATGTTCTCTACAAAAATTATACCAATTAGCATTGGTATAAAAGAAATATCAGACCTTCCAATAACAGTAATTGATGGAAGAAATAAATAGAAACCTTTGAAAAAGAATCATAAATTATATGAGCTCATTTTATTCCTTGTCCCTCTTGAAAGGATTTATGCTATCACCAAAATAGGTAAGCTATAATACTCCAGAAATAATGAATTAGAGGAAGAAAAACAAATTTTATACCTTATGCATTCCTCTCCTCACTAGCATCTTCCATCTCTCCTTCTTTGCTTTCTATTTAATTTTATACCTCCCTTAGGTAGTTGGAGGTAAAATATATCTCTTAACTAACTATATATTATGATAAATGACTTTCTTTTTTTAATCAAGAGAAGGCATTTAGGAGGGATAATTTTTTAAAATAATTTAATTTTATAAAGTGGGTGGCACCCATTAATATGTCCATAAAGTATTTATATTAACCTTCTAACTCCATAAAAAAACATATAAAATATAACATCATCGATAACACCACCATCATGATAATCATGTGCATAGAGTGATCCATCGACCATAATATGTATAGTAAAACATATAATATCACCTTGTTTCCCCCAAGAGATATAACATCATAAAAAATAATATATCATGATCAAACAAAGTGTTGTCCCACAAATACACCAATTTCATAAGTCTGAAACAACTACAAGTAAAATAGAGTAAAAACCATATTATCAGAAAAATTCAAGTGAACTCCAAATCTCTACTTGGACGATCCACACAGGAGGGTCCCTTTTCCTCCTTCTTTCTCTCTCCTTGTATCTTGAGATGCATGTGAGTAAAGGAAATTTCTTTTCTCCCTCCTCCTTCACGAGTAGGGATGTCAAAATGAGTATGAGAGGAGGTGGCCTTAGAAGGAGAGTGTATGGGCATTGTAGTTGCATGAAGTTTTCCCAATGCCAATTGTGTAGGGGGATTAAGAGGGTTTTTAGCATGAAATTACATAGCATGAGATAGAGAAAAGGGTATCTAAGGAGGAGCAAGGATAGGATGCACAAAGTGATGAGAGAAGGTGGGCCAATTAGCAAATCCAGAGGTTGGCCTAGTGACAGAGTTTGCCTACCATCCATCATTTTGAATTGGATATTTCTAGGGTTCCCGAGATTCAAGAAACTTTTAGGGTGAGGAAAACACGTGTTCTGAGATCCATGTGGAGTAGGAGAAGGGCTGGGGGGGGAGGATCTCCAATGTACAAATGACCTATTTGAGTTAACTAGTTAATTCCTCATAATCTAAATCAAAATGAATATAAAATATGATCTTCTTATTTATGTTTTATCTCCATGTCATGTTAGTCCTTTTGTTCTACCTCTTCTATTCCCCCCTGAAAGTCTTTTAAAAACTCTCATGTTGTGTTATAATCAAAACAATTTTGTCGTGCAATCATCAAGCTCCTAATTATAAAATAGCAAAATACAAGAATATTTATAATCAAGTTTCATATAATACTTGAGTCTTTGTATACACACATAAGGGAAATACACAATGAAATGGAAAGGTTATTGTGCATGCATGCATCCAAGATCGGTGTAGTAAAACATGTGTGCTAATACAATAACATAATGGGAGGAATGAAACATTTCTATGTTGATACGAGTTTTTTTTATCAAAATCATGGAACTATAAGGAAGGGTTATATTTAAACAATCAATCTGGAGGTGTTTCCCCTTTTAGTTACACCACAAGTGAGGTATGACCAATGCATATATGAAACACAAATTTTATTAGATGCCTCTTACAAAAGGTGGTGAAAATATATGAAATTTTTGTAGCTGAGTAAAAGTTAAGCCAATATTTTGAGCTCCTATTATTTTTTCTGCTTTACAACAATAGCCATAGAAATTAATGAAAATAGTATTTATGTAAGAGGTTGAGTACAATTAACGAGTATATGTATAAGTGAAACTATGCCCATTGATTATAAAAATGATTGGAATAAGGGATGTTGTTACTATGCGAGAAGTGGCAAGTGTTAAGTATGACATGGAAATGAACTTGTGGTGCACCAATGCTTATTTTTCGCTTTACTAAGAGATATCAAAGGATTTATTTTTTAAGATAAATTAATTGGTCATAAGAGAGTTAGGGAAAGTTGGCTCGAAGTATGCATGAGTAATAAAAAATTCATACCCTTAGAACGAAAAAGGAAATATTAATTTACATGGCAAACTCAGATTGGATAAAACATATATTGAAAGCATAAGTGCATATGAGTAGGTGTTCATTTGAGAGTCTGAATATGAAACAAGGCATAATTCAAAACTATATGGCATTGCCATTCGTTTAAAACTCCATGACATATTTCGAGTGGTTTGGAATAAACAAAGCAACAAATTTTGTTGCTTTGACCTATCATAATGTGGGTTTCGAATACCATGCAGTCGTTAGGAGAGGTCAACAAAAATTTACCCCAATAAATTTAATAGTGGGAAATAATTTTAATAGTGGCCAAGTGGGCTCTTTTGTTGATCAATAGTTGTCATTGATGTCAACCCAAGCAGCACCAAGGGCTACCCAAATATTGCATGGAAATTTTTACCTAACAAATTAATATATTATGGGTCAATAATTCTTTTGATGGTTTCTACTTGTTGAGATGTTTCCATTGATATATGGCACGCCACGTAATTCTTCACGGTTTGAGAGATATTAATGTTTGAAGTTTGTAACCCTAGTTAGTGGCCTAAAAACCCATGGGGTTGTGGCATGGGTCATTGAAAAGTCAATAATTAATAATTTTTAAGCTCCTAGAATCCCTCCCATGTTCACTTGTTGAAGCCCCTCTCAACCTAATCATTTATATAAATTGTGATCCTCATATCCTCCTTATGTAGGGGATTTCGCTACCTGAAACAGGTCAGTGTGGAATTTGCGCTCTAAATTTTTTTCTAGGAAGGTTCAGAAGCTGAAATGTTTATGAGATGAAGCTGAAACCCTGAGGAAGCTCCTGTAAAAAATTCAGATCAGGGTGCGCAACATTTTCGGAGATATGATATGTGGAAGTCAGTGTTTTTGCAGGCTCCTAAAATTCATCTCAAAGAAGTGACCTTGGAAAAATCATCATAACTCTCTCTCTGAGTATCAAATTGGGATTCTGTAAAAAGTGGCAGATAGTGCACAGATTGTAGTTTTCACTGTATCAATTTTAGAGTCGAATGAAGAAACAATGACACGTGGAATTCCGTACAAGTTTTCTCTACTGAAACAGTTCATAATTAGGTCATTGTGAGAGATTGGGCATAACTCTCTCTTGAAGAATCCAAATTGGATCACTGTGGAATTGGAAAGAAGACTTAGATTAATACTACAGAATCGAAAATAACATATTGGGGAGCTAAAATAATAGATATACACCAGATTCAATATCAAGATCCTAGAAGGCAATAAAAAGCTAGATCATGTGTTGTCAAGGGCCGCAAAGGACCAGACTTTCTAGGGCAGCAAAGCAAAGCAAGGTATAACAGAGGGTAGTAGGTCAAGAGCAAAAATCAAGGTGTAGAACAACAAAAAGAAGTTCAACACATGAAGTCTTCAAGTGGGTAGCACTACATACAGTCATTGTAAAGGTATCATTGTACTAAGTCATTGTAAATGCATCATTGTAAAAATGGTACAAGTGTCTATCTACCAAGAGTTGAAGAGGCGGTGTTGGGAGGTCTAGGATCATCATTGGTTGGTTGTGTCATAGTTGGGGTTATGGTCTAGTGTGTCTTCTTCTTCTACATCATTCTATATCATTGTAAATTGGACTATTTTCCCTGGTACGGGAGTCCATTCTTGTTTTATTCTTCTATAGGGTGGTAGGGTGGTGCTAGGCTGGTGCATGAAGTCACCAACAGGTTCAAGCCTATGAAAAATTTAGGGTGGTAGGGTGGTGCTAGGGTGAGTTGTAGCTAATTGGGTGTTGGGGCATCCGTTCAGTTGTCTACTGAATAATCTCGGGCGTTGGAGCATCCATCTAGTGGGATCTGGAGAATAATGCTTTTCTATATTCTAGGAAGTTGGAGCTTTATTTTCAATTGGAGTTGAATATTAAACAATTATTAGAAAATAATTCAGGTGGTTTTTGTCCCGGAGAGGGTTTCCACCTTAAAAACTATATGCATTTGTGTTCCTTTTGTTTACTGTTATCATTGTATAAAAACTGATAATAATTGAAGATTAACTAATGCTCTAATTGAAAGGAATACTGATTCACCCCCCCTCTTAGTATTTCCAACAATTGGTAGTAGAGCTTGGTTCCTTCAATAACAGTTTAAAATCTGGAAGGAGGTCATGGAGCATACCAAGAATGGTGTACCTTTGTTCAATGAAAATAATTATGCACTCTGGAAAGAAAGAATGGAGGTCTATCTCTTGGCGCAAGGTTACGAAGTATGGGACACTGTTCAAAATGAATTTAAATCAACCGCGGATGAACAAGGAAAGAGGAATTTAGTAAATGATGCAAAAGAAAAGAATATTATTAGCAGTGGACTTATTAAATCTGCTTATCATAAGGTGTTGGTTTGTAAAACCACCAAAAATGTATGGGACAAGATTGAGAATATATATGTAGGTGACTCAAATGTCAAAGAAGCAAAGCTTCTAATCTATACAGAAAAATTTGAGAAACTTAGAATGAAAGAAGATGGCAACATTGCTGCATACTTCCAATACATTGATGAAATAACCAATACTCTGGAAGGATTGGGAGAGCCAGTTGACGAGAATACTATTATACGAAATATTCTTAGAACGTTACCAGGGAGATTCAACCCAAAGGTATCGGTCTTAGAATACAGTGCAAATTTGGACAAACTCAGCAAAGAGGAAATACATGGAGTTCTCATAGAATATGAAATGAAACTTGATGAAGAAGAGGGTACTTCACATCTATAAACTGCGTTCGTTGCATCTAAGAAAACCAATAAGGACAAATAACCTTCAATTGAAAAGACATGCACCTGCAAGTTGGAAGAAAAGGGAGATGATGAAGAAGGTCTTTCAGATGAAGAATATGCTTACATTACGAGAAAACTAAAAATTGGTAAGGTAAAATTCAAAGGTAAACTTCCATTGATATGTTTCGGCTGTGGCGAGGTTGGGAATTTCGCAGCAAAATTTCCGAACAAAAGTGATGGCAACTCAAAAGGAAAGAAAGGCTTTAAGAAATTCAACAAGCAAGAAAAAAAGAAAGGATCCAAAAGGAACTTTCTCTCTAAAGAAGATAGCTCATCATCCGATGAAGATAGTGACAACGAAGAAGAAGCCAATGAGAGAGTATTGTTTATGGCCAAGCACAATAAACAAGAGGTATCAAACAACGAAGAATAAGGGTTGACCATAGAAGAATTTTCTAAGGAGGCAATCAGGCTTATAAAAGAGCTCAAGGATGAGAAGATCCGTTCCAATACTCTTGAAGAACAAGTTCAAGGTCTCAAAATTGAAGTTGAAGAACACAAATGTATTGAAGAGTCACTTCAAAAGAAGTTGGAAGAAAGCAACCAAGAAAAGGAAGCATTAGAAGCCGAAGTAGTCTCACTCCGTAAGGAAGTGAAGAAGGGAAAAACTGTACAAAACTAAGCCAAAAAATCAGAAGAACTCATAAAAAATCAACAATCTTACAACGACAGAACTGGCCTTGATTACAAAGAAGAAGAAGCAGGACCTTCTACAACAAAATACAATGAACCTATGAGATATGACATGCATGTAGACTTCATTGGACATGATTTGCAAGAACATCCTTGGGAGACAATTCCTCTACGAAGATTTCCATCCAGGTAACAACATATTTTTCATTGCTATTGTTATTCATGTGGAAAATTTGGTCATAAAGCTATAGAGTGTCGCACGTATCCTAGGAACCAATACAATTCCAGGAGATCCTTCAAATATGAACCTCCCAGGGCTCAACGAAACATCAATAGATTTGAACATTTTAGAAATAATATAGAATGTTACAAATGTCAGAACTTTGGACACATAGCCAGAGACTGCAGACTTGAAAATGCTTCAGAAGAATCTTTGAAGCCACAGAACGAACAAACATGGAAGAAGAAGAAGATTGATAATTGTGCTCTCACTCTCAAGGCTCAAAACAATAAATATGTGTAGTATTTTGATAGTGGTTTCTCAACGCATATGACTGGAGATAAAAGGACATTTGTATTTTTGAAAGAGAAGAAGGATGGAACTGTATCCTTTGGAAATGATGGATCTTCAAATGTTATAGGATCAGGTACCGTCACTCTCGGAAGCAAAGATGTTATAGCCAAGAATGTTCTATTGGTTGAAAACATGAATCACAACCTGCTCAGTGTTGGACAAACGTGTGATCAAGGGCACACAATTCTATTCAACTCCACAAAATGTGAAATCAGGAAAGGCAGGCATGGTAAAATTGTGGCTACATCAAGTAGAGCTCCAAACGACATATATGTTTTGGATGAAGCAACTAAAGCATGTCTACTAGCTAAAGAAGATGAAAGCTGGTTATGGAACAAACGAATGGGTCACATAAACTTTGACAATCTTGTCAGGATAAGCAAAACGGAAGCAATATGAGAAATGCCAAAAATCTCAAAACCTTCCAACACACTATGTGAGGCTTGTCGAAACGGCAAGCAGAAAAAAGTCCAATTTAAAACAAAAGAACACTTTGCATCACATCCATTGGGATTGATACATACTGATCTATGTGGTCCCGTGAGAACAAAAGTCTTATATGGAGAATTATATTTCATGTTAATGATAGATTACTATACCAAGATGATAGCCGTCAGTTTCCTAGAGAAAAAATATAAAGCATTTGAGTGCTTTAAGATCTACAAGGAGTTGGTCGAAAATGAAACTGATTCGAAAATAAAGTGTCTAAGATCAGATAATGGCAGAGAATTCACTTCCAAATTATTTCAGCAATACTGTGATGAAAATGGAATAAAAAGACAATTTTCAACAACATGAACACCTCAGCGAAATGGAGTTGCTGAAAGAAAGAACAGAACCGTACAGGAAATGGGTAAAACAATGTTGAAGGACTCAAAATTGGATGAAATTTTTTGGATTCAAGCAATTGATACGGCAATCTTCATTATCAACCGAAGTCTTCTAAGAAATAATTGCAACAAGACCCCATATGAATTATGGAAAGGAAAACCAGCTAATGTAAAATATTTCAGAATCTTCGGAAGCGAATGTTATATCAAAAGAGGATCAAAATTTGGGTAATTTTGAATCACGTGTTGATGAAGGTATATTTGTTGGTTACTCACACAAAAGAAAGGCCTATAAATGCTATAATCAAAGACGAAAACATATAGTGGAGAGTATAAATTTTACATTTGACGAAGATGGTGTTCTAACGAATAATGATGAGGATCTAGAATCTTTGAAACTTGAGACAGAGGCTAAAAAGACACAAAGAAAATTCTAGAACAAGAAGAAACTATCAACCAGGAAGAAGTAAATAATGATCATCAAGATATATCAGAACAACAACAAGAAGCTCCTCCAAAGAGAATAAAAGAATGGTTTCAAAAGAACCATCCATAAAATCAAATCATTGGTGACATAAATGAAGTCGACAACTTCGTTCATCACAACAAGCTCACATTTCTTTTCTAGCAACCTTTGAGCCTAGTATTTTTGAGGAAGCCAGCCAGAATGAACATTGGGTAGCAGCTATGAATGAATAATTGGATCAAATCGAGAAGAATAATACCTGGGAATTAGTTCCACGACCAAAAGATAAAAATGTCATTGGGACTAAATGGGTGTTCAGGAACAAATTGAATGAAGATGGACAGGTTACCAGAAACAAAGAAAGATTGGTTTGCAAAGGCTATGCACAAGTGGAAGGAATTGATTTCGACGAAACATTTGCACCAGTTTCCAGAATGGAAGCCATTCGAATGTGTTCTCGCCTATGCATGTTCAAGAAAAATAAAAGTCTACCAAATGGATTTTAAGTCAGCATTTCTTAATGGCGAATTAGAAGAAGAAGTTTACATCGAACAACCTGAAGTTTTTCTACTATCAGAAAAATAAGACCATATTTGCAGGTTAAAGAAGGCTCTATATGGTCTCAAGAAGGCTCCCAGAGCATGATATGTTCGTCTTGATGGATATCTACGTCAACAAGGGTTCAAGAAAGGTACAGTTGATAGCAATATTTATGTACAAAAAGATAAAGATAATTTAACAATTGTTGAGGTATATGTGGATGATATAATATTTGGTAGCAATGATGATCAACTAAGTAAGAAATTTTCTACAAATATGCAAAGTGAGTTCGAGATTTCTTTACTTGGTGAGCTGACATACTTCTTAGGGCTTCAAATATTTCAGCAAGAGAAAGGAATATTTATATGTCAAGCCAAGTACATCGAGGAAATGCTCAAGAAATTCAAAATGGAAGATTGCAAACCTGTCCATACTCCGATGGTAATATGTTGCAAAATGAGCATAGACGACTCATCTAAGGATGTGGATCAGAGGTTGTACAGATCTATGATTGGTAGTCTTCTATATGTTACAACCTCCCGGCCAGAGGTGATGCAAGTAGTTGGATAAGTAGCAAGATTCCAAGCAACACCAAAAGAATCACATATTATTGTTGTCAAAAGAATTCTTCGATATCTAAAGGGCACAAAATAATATGGCTTGTGGTATCCCAAGGGTAACAATCTCATTTTTCAAGCCTTTACAGATGCATATTGGGCAGGAAGCGTTGAAGATTGTAAGAGTACTAGTGGAGAAAAATTCTATCTAGGTGGTTGTCTCGTATCATTGTTGAGCAAAAAGAAAACCTCAATCTCCTTATCCACAACGGAAGCAGAATAAATTGTAGCGGCAACATGTTGTACTTAAGTCCTTTGGATGAAACAAACTTTGCAATATATTCAAGTACAATTCAGTGAGCCTATTCCCATATTCTGTGACAACACCAGTGCCATCAACATCTCCAAGAATCCTGTCATGCATTAAAAAAAAAACACATTCCTATCAAATATCATTTTGTTAGAGAACAAGTCGCTGAAAATAATATCAAACTTGAGTATGTTGGTACAAAAGAACAAATCGCTGATATCTTCACTAAACCTTACCTCGTGAAGCATTTTAATATCTTCACCAGAAGCTTGGGATTATCCCAAGTTCTAATTATATTTTCCTTATTCAGAATATAAAGAGGGAGTGGAAGTGTGTACAGGTCTGCAGGATGGTTGTATGTCAGGGGGAGTGGAAGTGTGTACAGGTTCGTAAGATGGTTGTGTGTTAGGGGGAGTTACCCTTTTCCATTGATGTCAAAAGGGAAGAGAATGTTGTAGGAGGAGGTTTCATGATCGCAAAGGAAGTACTTGTGTTGCCATCAATGCCAAAGGGGGAAATTGTTGATCAACGGTTGTCATTGATGTCAACCCAAGCAGCACCAGGGGCTACCCCAATATTGCATGGGAATTTTGACCTACCAAATTACTATATTATGGGTAAAGTATTATTTTGACGGTTTTCATTTGTCGAGATGTTTCCGTTGATATATGGCACGCCACGTAATTCTTCACGGTTTGAGAGATATTCATGTTTGAAGTTTGTAACCCCAGTTAGTGGGCTAAAACCCCATGCGGTTGTGGAATGGGTCATTGAAAATTCAATAATTAATAATTTTAAGCTCCTAAAATCCCTCCCACGTTCACTTGTTGAAGCCCCTCTCAACCTAAGCATTTATATAAATTGTGATCCTCATATCCTCCTTATGTAGGGGATTTCGCTACTTGAAACAGGTCATCGTGGAATTTGCGCTCTAACTTTTTTTCTACGAAGTTTCAGAAGCTGAAATTTTTAAGAGGTGAAGCCGAAATCCTAAGGAAGCTCCTGTAAAAATTTTAGATAAGGGTGCGCAATATTTCCGGAGATATGATCTATGTAATTCAGTGTTTTTGCAGGCTCCTGAACTTCATCTCAAAGAAGTGACCTTGGGAAAATTGTCATAAATCTCTCTCTGAGTATCAGATTGGAATTCTGTAAAAATTGGTAGATAGTAAACAGACTGTAGTTTTTTCTTTATCAGGTTCAAAGTCTAATGAAGAAATTATGATACGTGGCACGCTGTACAATTTTTCTCTACTGAAACAGTCCATAATTATGTCATTGTGAGAGATTGGGCATAAACCTCTCTTTAAGAACCTAAATTGGATTAGACCTGTGGCATTGGAAATAAGACTTAGAGTAATACTACAGAACCAAAAATAACATATTGGGGAGCTAAAATAACATAGATACACCGGATTCAATATCGAGATCCTAGAAGGGAATAAAAAGCTAGATCATGTGTTGTCAAGGGCTACAAAGGACTAGAATTTCTAGGGAAGCAAAGCAAAGAAATTTGCAGAAGAGGGTAACAGGACAAGAGCAGCAATCAAGGTGCAGAACAAAATCAAGAAGTTCAACACATGAAGTATTCAAGTGGGAAACACTGCATACAGTCATTATAAAGGTATCATTGTACTAAGTCATTGTAAATGCATCATTGTAAAAATGGTACAAGTGACTATCTACCAAGAGTTGAAGAGGCGGTGTCGGGAGGTCTAGGATCATCATTAGGTGGTTGTGTCATATTTGGGGTTATGGTCTAGTGTGTCTTCTTCTTCTACATCATTCTATATCATTGTAAAGTGGACCATTTTCCCTAGTACGGGAGTCCATTATTGTTTTATTCTTCTATAGGGTGGTAGGCTGGTGCTAGGCTGGTGCATGAAGTCACCAATAGTTTCAAGCCTCTGAAAAATTAGGGTGGTAGGGTGGCGCTAGGTTTATTTGTAGCTCATTGAGTGTTGGGGCATCCGTTCAGTTGAATACTGAAGAATCTCGGGCGTTGGAGCGTCCATCCAGTGGGAGCTGTAGAATAATTTTTTTATAGATTCTAGGAAGTTGGAGCTTTATTTTCAATTGGAGTTGAATATTAAACAATTATTAGAAAATAATTCAGGTGGTTTTTGTCTCGGAGAGGGTTTCCACCTTAAAAAATGTGTGCATTTGTGTTCCTTTTGTTTACTACTATCATTGTAAAAACACTGATAATAATTGAAGATTAACTAATGCTCTAATTGAAAGGAATACTGATTCACCCCCCTCTCAGTATTTCCAAAAATTGGTATCAGAGCTTGGTTCCTTCAATAGCAGTTTAACAATTGGAAGGAGGTCATGGAGCATACCGAGAATGGTGTACCTCTGTTCAATGAAAATAATTATGCACTCTGGAAAGGAAGAATGGAGGTCTATCTCTTGGCACAAGGTTACGAAGTATGGGGCACTGTTCAAAATGGATTTACATCAACCTCTGATGAACAAGGTAAGAAGAATTTGGTAAATGATGCAAAAGCAAAGAATATTATTATCAGTGGACTTATTGAATCTGCTTATCATAAGGTGTTGAGTTGTAAAACTGCCAAAAATGTATGGGATAAGCTTGAGAATATATATGCAGGTGACTCAAATGTTGAAGAAGCAAAGCTTCAAATCTATAGAGAAAAATTTGAGAAACTCAGAATAAAAGAAGATGACAACATTGCTGCATAATTCCAATACGTTGATGAAATAACCAATACTCTAGAAGGATTGGGAGAGCCAGTTGACGAGAAGACTATTATATGAAATATTCTTGGAATGTTACCAGGGAGATTCAACCCAAAGGTATCAGTATTAGAATACAATGCTAATCTAGACAAACTCAACAAAGAGGAATTACATGGATTTCTCATAGCATATGAAATGAGACTTGATGAAGAAGAGGGTACTTCGCATCTAGAAACTGCGTTCGTTGCATCTAAGAAAACCAATAAGGAAAAACAACCTTCATTTGAAAATACATGCACATGCAAGTGTGAAGAAAAGGGAGATGATGAAGAAGGTCTTTCACATGAAGAATATGCTTACTTTACGAGAAAACTAAAAATTGGTAAGGGAAAATTCAAAGGTAAACTTGTATTGATATGTTTCGGTTATGGTGAGGTATTGAAGTGATGGCAACTCAAAAGGAAAGAAAGGCTTTAAGAAATTCAACAAGCAAGAAAAAAAGAAAGGATCCAAAAGGAATTTTCTCTCTAAAGAAGATAGCTCATCATCTGATGAGGACAGTGACAATGAAGAAGAAGCCAAAGAGAGAGTATTGTTTATGGCCAAGCACAAAAAACAAGAGGTATCAAACAACGAAGAAGAAGGGTTGACCATAGAAGAATTTTCTAAGGAGGCAATCACGCTTATAAAAGAGCTCAAGGCTGAGAAGATCCGTTCCAATACTCTTGAAGAAAAATTTCAAGGTCTCAAAATTGAAGTTGAAGAACTCAAATGTATTGAAGAGTCACTTCAAAAGAAGTTGGAAGAAAGCAACCAATAAAAGGAAGCATTAGAAGCCGAAGTAGTCTCGCTGCGTAAGGAAGTGAAGAAGGGAAAAATTGTCCAAAACTATGCCAACAACTCAAGGGCATTGGAAGAACTCATCAACAATCAACGATCTTACAAAGACAGAACTAACCTCAGTTACAAAGAAGAAGAAACAAGACCCTCTACAATAAAATACAATGAACCTATGAGATCTGACATGCATGTAGAATTCATTGGACAAGATTTCCAAGAACATCCTCGGAAGACGATTCCTCGACGAATATTTCCATCGAGGTACCAACATATTTTTCATGGCTATTTTTATTCATGTGGAAAATTTGGTCATAAAGCTGTAGAATGTCACACGTACCCTAGGAACCAATACAATTCCAGGAGATCCTTCAAATATGCACCTCCCAGGGCTCAACGAAACATCAATAGATTTGAACATTTAAGAAATAATATGGAATGTTACAAATGTCAGAACTTTGGACAAATAGCCAGAGACTACAGACTTAAAAATCCTCCAGAAGAATCTTCGAAGCCATAGAACGAACGAACATGGAAGAAGAAGAAGATTGATAATTGTGCTCTTGCTCTCAAGGCTCAAAACAACAAATATTGGTAGTATGTTGATAGCAGTTGCTCAACGCGTATGACTGGAGATAGAAGGAAATTTTTATCTTTGAAAGAGAAGAAGGATGGAACCGTATCCTTTGGAAATGATGGATCTTCAAATGTTATAGGATCAGGTACCATCACTCTTGGAAGCAAAGATTTTATATCCAAGAATGTTCTATTGGTTGAAAACATGAATCACAATCCGCTCAGTGTTGGAAAAACGTGTGATCAAGGGCACACAATGCTATTCAAGTCCACAAAATGTGAAATCAGGAAAGGTAGGTATGGTAAAATTGTGGCTACAACAAGTCGAGCTCCAAACGACATATATGTTATGGATGAAGAAACTAAAGCATGTCTACTAGCTAAAGAAGTTGAAAGCTGGTTATGGCACAAACGAATGGGTCACATAAACTTTGACAATCTTTTGAGGATAAGCAAAAAGGAAGCAGTACGAGAAATGCTGAAAATATCAAAACCTTCCAACACAATATGTGAGGCCTGTCGGCATGGCAAGTAGACAAAAGTCCAATTTAAAACAAAAGAACACTTTGCATCACATCCATTGGAATTGATACATACTGATCATGTGATCATGTGAGAACAAAAGGCTTAGATGGAGAATTATATTTCATGTTAATGATAGATGACTATAGCAAGATGACAGTCGTCAGTTTCCTAAAGAAAAAAATTGAAGCATTTGAGTGCTTTAAGATCTACAAGGAGTTGGTCGAAAATGAAACTGATTTGAAAATAAAGTTTCTAAGATCAGATAATAGTGGAGAATTCACTTCCAAATTATTTCAGCAATACTGTGACGAAAATGGAATAAAAAGACAATTTTCAACAACACGAACACCTCAGCAAAATGGAGTTGTTGAAAGAAAGAACAGAACCATACAGGAAATGGGTAGAACACTGTTGAAGACTCAAAATTGGATGAAAAATTCCGGGTTCAAGCAATTGATAAGACAGTCTTCATTATCAACCGAAGTCTTCTTGGAAATAATTGAAACAAGACCCCATATGAATTATGGAAAGGAAAACTAGCTAATGTAAAATATTTCAGAATCTTCGGAAGCAAATGTTATATCAAAAGAGAAGATCAAAATTTGTGTAAGTTTGAATCACGTGTTGATGAAGGTATATTTGTTGGTTACTCACACAAAAGAAAGGCCTATAAATTCTATAATGTAAGACGAAAACAGATAGTGGAGAAAATAAACGTTACAGTGGACGAAGATGGTGTTCTAACGAATAATGATGAGGATCTAGAATCTTTGAAACTTGAGACAGAGGCTGAAAAAGACAGAGAAAATTCTAGAACAAGAAAAACCTATCAACCAGGAAGAAGTAAATAATGATCATCAAGATATATCAGAACAACAACAAGAAGCTCCTCCAAAGAGAACAAAATAATGGTTTCAAAAGAACCATCCATCAAATCAAATCATTGGTGACATAAATGAAGGTCGACAACTTCGTTCATCACAACAAGCTCACATTTCTTTTCTAGCAACCTTTGAGCCTAGTAGTTTTGAGGAAGCCAGCCATAATGAACATTGGGTAGCAACTATGAATGAAGAATTGTATCAAATTGAGAAGAATAACACTTGGGAATTAGTTCCACAACCAAAAAATAAAAATGTCATTGGGACTAAATGGGTGTTCAGGAACAAATTAAATGAAGATGGACAGGTTACTAGAGACAAAGCAATATTGGTTTGCAAAGGCTATGCACAAGTGGAAGGAATTGATTTCGATGAAACAATTGCACCAGTTGCCAGAATGGAATCCATCCGAATGTTTCTCGCCTACGAATGTTCAAGAAAAATAAAATTCTACCAAATGGATGTTAAGTCAACATTTCTGAATGGTGAATTATAAGAAGAAGTTTACATCGAACAACCTGAAGGTTTTCTACTATCAGAAAAAGAAGACTACGTTTGCAGGTTAAAGAAGGCTCTATATGGTCTCAAGGAGGCTCCCAGAGCATGGTGTGCTCATCTTGATGGATATCTATGTCATCAAGGGTTCAAGAAAGGTACTATTGATGGCAATCTTTATGTACAAATAGATAAAGATAATTGAACAATCGTTGAGGTATATGTGGATGATATAGTATTTGGTTGCAATGATAATCAACTAAGTAAGAAATTTTCTACAAATATTCAAAGTGAGTTCGAGATGTCTTTACTTGGTGAGCTGACATACTTCTTAGGGCTTCAAATATCTCAGCAAGAGAAAGGAATATTTATATGTCAAGCCAAGTACATCAAGGCAATGCTCAAGAAATTCAAAATGGAAGATTGCAAACCCGTCTTTACTCTGATGGTAACAGGTTGAAAATTGAACATAGATGACTCATCTAAGGATGTGGATCAGAGGTTGTAAATATCTATGATTGGTAGTCTTCTATATGTAACAGCCTCCCGGCTAGATGTTATGCAAGCAGTTGGACAAGTAGCAAGATTCAAGCAGCACCAAAAGAATAACATATTATTGCTGTCAAAAGAATTCTTCGACATCTAAAGGGCACAGAAGAATATGGCTTGTGGTATCCCAAGGGTAACAATCTCATTATTCAAGCCTTTACATATGCAGATTGGGTAGGAAGCACTGATGATCGTAAGAGTACTAGTGGAGCAACATTATATCTAGGTGGTTGTCTCGTATCATGGTTGAGAAAAAAACAAACCTTAACCTCGTTATCTACATTGGAAGCAGAATACATTCCAGCGGCAACATGTTGTACTCAAGTCCTTTGGATGAAACAAACTTTGCAAGATATTCATGTACAATTCAGTGAGCCTATTCCCGTATTCTGTGACAACACCAGTGCCATCAACATCTCCAAGAATCCTGTCATGCATTCAAAAACAAAACACATTCCGATAAAATATCATTTTATTAGAGAACAAGTCGCTGAAAAGAATATCAAACTTGAGTATGTTGTTACAAAAGAACAAATCGTTGATATCTTCACTAAACCTTTACCTCGTGAAGCATTTGAATATCTTCGTCAGAAGCTTGGGATTCTCCCAAGTTCTCATTAGATTTTCCTTATTCATAATATAAAGGGGGAGTGGAAGTGTGTATAGGTCCGCAGGATGGTTGTGTGTCAGGGGGAGTGGAAGTGTGTAAAGGTTCGCAAGATGATTGTGTGTCAGGGGGAGTTACCCTTTGCCATTGATGTCAAAGGGGGAGAGAATGTCATAGGAAGAGGTGTCATGATCGTAGGGGGAGTACTTGTGTTGCCATCAATGCCAAAGGGGGAGATTGTTGATCAGCGGTTGTCATTGATGTCAACCCAAGAAACACCAGGGGATACCCCAATATTTCATGGGAATTTTACCTACCAAATTACTATATTATTGGTCAAGAATTATTTTGATGGTTTCTACTTGTCGAGATGTTTCCATTGATATATGGCATGCCACGTAATTCTTCACGATTTGAGAGATATTCATGTTTGAAGTTTATAACCCAGTTAGTGGGCTAAAACCCCATTGGGTTGTGGCCTGGTTCATTGAAAAGTCAATAATTAATAATTTTTAAGCTCCTAAAATCCCTCCCACGTTCACTTGTTGAAGCCCCTCTCAACCTAAGCATTTATATAAATTGTGATCCTCATATCCTCCTTATGTAAAGAATTTTGCTACATGAAATAGGTCATCATGGAATTTGCGCTCTAATTTTTTTTGTATGAAGGTTCAGAAGCTGAATTTTTTTTGAGGTGAAGCTGTAATCCTGAGGAAGCTCCTGTAAAAATTTCAGATCAGGGTGCACAATTTTCTGAGATATGGTCTGTGGAAGTCAGTGTTTTTGCAGGCTCCTGAACTTCATCTCAAAGAAGTGACCTTGGGAAAATCGTCATAACTCTCTCTCTGAGTATCAGATTGGAATTATGTAAAAAGCAGCAGATAGTGCATGGACTGTAGTTTTTGCTATATCAATTTTAGAGTTGAATGAAGAAACAATGACAAGTGGTACACCATACAATTCCGCTCTACTGAAACACTCCATAATTAGGTCATTGTGAGAGATTGGGCATAACTCTCTCTTGAAGAATCCAAATTGGATCAGACCTATGGCATTGGAAAGAAGACTCAGAGTACTACTACAAAAACGAAAATAACAAATTGGGGATTTGAAATAACAGAGATACACCAGATTCAATATAGAGATGCTAGAAGGAAAGAAAAAGCTAGATCATGTGTTGTGAAGGGCTGCAAAGGACCAGACTTTCTAGGGCAGCAAAGCAAAGCAAGGTGTAACAGAGGGTATCAGGACAAAAGTAGCAATCAAGGTGCAGAACAACAACAAAAATTTCAGCACATGAAGTCTTCAAGTGGGCAACACTGCATACGGTCATTGTAAAGGTATCATTGTACTAAGTCATTGTAAATGCATCATTGTAAAAATTGTACAAGTTTCTATCTGCCAAGAGTTGAAGAGGCGGTGTGAGGAGGTTTAAGTTCATCATTAGGTGGTTGTGTGATATTTGGGGTTATGTTCTAGTGTGTCTTCTTCTTCTACATCATTATATATCATTGTAAAGTGGACCATTTTCCTTGGTACGAGAGTCCATTCTTGTTTTATTCTTCTATAGGGTGGTAGGGTGGTGCTATGCTGGTGCATGAAGTCACCAATAGGTTCAAGCCTGTGAAAAATTTAGGGTGGTAGGGTGGCGCTAGGGTGAGTTGTAGCTCATTGGGTGTTGGGGCATCCATTCAGTTGGCTACTGAAGAATCTCGGGCATTGGAGCATCCATCCAGTGGGAGATGGAGAAGAATGCTTTTATAGATTCTAGGAATTTGGAGCTTTATTTTCAATTGGAGTTGAATATTAAACAATTATTAGAAAATAATTCAAGTGGTTTTTGTCCCGGAGATGGTTTCCACCTTAAAAATTGTGTGTATTTGTGTTCCTTTTGTTTACTTCTATCATCGTACAAACACTGATAATAATTGAAGATTAACTAATGCACTAATTGAAAGGAATACTGATTCACCCCCCTCTCAGTATTTCCAACATCTTTTTCGATTCATTCCCTTTGACCTAGTAAGAGTTGTTACGACCATGCACATAAAAAAACATGTCACATGATAATGATGACCAAAACATTTCATATTATACCTAACAGTTATGTTTAGGTGATTGCATATCAAAGGGAATATTGGGTGGATGTAAAGAAAACATGTTGTATATATACATGTGTGAGGCAAAGGGCAATATAAGTTTCATATCATAATTTTTGCAAAGAAAGATGAAAAGGTCGAGCCAACAGGTATCAAAAATTAATCAAAAATATGTTGAGTGGACCACCATTTTCACCATGTATACTATCGATAGCAAAATCCCTTGGATTTTCATGAAATATTTCCAAGATAATAGGGTGAGGCAAGAATATGAATAGAAAGTGTGGGAGAACGATCATGTGGCAGCCCTGGGTGAGGAATTATTTAGCTGGACAACACATGAATTTATAAAACTATGTTTTATGTTTTTTTTTCTTGACTCAGGCTCTCTGCTTAGAATTTACAGTGTATATTGAAACAATACCTAGTGTATGGACAAGTTGCCCTCGACATGATGTGAATACTAGTGCCAAGGTATTGGAGAAAAGTGTGGTGGAAAGTAATCTTATTCAACCTGCTGCATAGAGGGGTCATGGTGGTGGTATGGTTGGCCTTGTCACATCTTTTGGAAGCATGCCAACAATTTAGAGGTAGACGACTAGGAAAAATGACATAGATGGCACATATAAGTAAGAAAATTGTCTTCTAGAGAGGAATGGGAAGATAAACATTGAATTCTTTGCATGTAGGTCGATAAAAAATATAGGGAAAAGATGTGGAGGGAAAACATGAATGGGATTAATTCCCTATATCACATTTCATAGATTGAAAACAAATCTAATATTTTGCAATCCAGAACTGCATGTGCCAATTCATGTCATACCTATGACAATAAGATTTATTTGCTCCAAATCCATTGGTAACTGTCTCCTCAATTTTTTGGGAATGAGATGAGAACTCTAGATAGCTCCTAAGTTTTGTTTTAGAGAGCTTAACTCTTTTTCCAAGAGCCCAGACATTGTAACTACCTTCATCTATTGCCTTCTCTTGGAGTTGTGAGCATGTTGCGTCCTCATAATTCCAAAAATGGCCATATCTCATGCCGTTTAGCCTCCTGAAAGCACATGTTCCTAGAACGTAATATTAAATCAATGACATATTAAAATCATGTTGTATTTCATTGGAAACAACAAAGTTTGACAACATTCAATTAATCACATATGCATAAAATGGTGGAGGATACACAATATTTTTACCACGTTAATCACAATGTCCCTATTCTTGTGTTAAGGGTGATGAAGGAGTGTCATCATATTTTTTAACTACGTAGCAGGATATGGTCCCTCTCATATTCATGTCATGGGTGGCATAATTGTTGACACAAGAGGACAAATATTTCTGTTTTGGTTGGAGAAAGCTCTTGCAAATTGTGCCCAATGCTTAGGCCACGTCTCCATTGGTGTATGGCCTATGCATGATGCATGTGATGGGGAGGGAGATACCCCTCTTAACCATATAAATTTTAAACTATGTTCCCATGCCCCCTCTTAACCATATTAATGTTTACTCATGCTTATTCCATCGCACACATCCTTTGTTGCATAGAAAAAGGTTTACCATTGACATATTTTATATAAACACAAAGGAACACTTTTATAACTTCAATAAAGGAGATGGGGTGATTACATGTTTGACACATTAAAAAGTATGGCCTGAAAATTTGACTCCGTGGACAAAATTTATCCACGGAGTAGATTAGAGTGCACAATAAACTACTATAAACATTATACCATGAGTCTATACAAAAAATCTAGCCATATATGCATTGTAGACACATCATATGTATGATAATAGAAAAATTTATATAACCACATGTTAATGCCATAATTTAAACTGAGCCATGATGTCAATACTCCTTATTTATCCTGGGGATCCCACTTACTTTAATGAAGAATTTTAATTTATTTTAAAAGTGTTATTTTTAAGTATTTTTAGGAGGAGGGTTCATGGTCAATATGGCACGATGGTTTGTGAAATTATTTTTTTATAAGTAGCTCAACACCACCTCTAAATTGATAACCAAAATTAAGATGTCAACAAATGTTTGGAAGCATACCTTTGTTTTTTTGCAACATATAAGAAAAATAAGTGTTCTAATGGTTACATCTTGCTAAGTGGTGGTACAACTCCACATGTCACACTTAAAATAAAATGAATCCATTTCATGCTCTTTATGGTTATGAGCCTGCGACATGGAAGGAGATTGCCATAAATGATTCATAATTCTTGGTAGTAATTTATCAATTAGAGGAAAATCAAAAGGATATTCAAACAGTTAAGGAAGGCTTAAACATCACAAGAAAAATATTTAATGGGCTGGAAGATCAAATTTTAGAATTTTGCATTTCCCATCAAGTAACTATCTTCAAATAGAAAGGTTTTTGTTTTCTTTTCTGGTATTGAGCCTTAAAATTCTCAACACAATTTCCACACAAAAGAAAATATTATTAGAAAACATATCAAAACTATAAACTATTATTAAAATTAAAATCAAAATTCATTCAAATCCAATTATTCGAAAGAAAACCAAATTCTTGTAGATGATAACCAAAATTGTTTTTTGTTAATCAAATTCTTGTAGATGAAAACCAATTTTTTTTTTTTTTTACTTAATATATTGTTACATTTCTAACATATATATAGCATTTTGATAAGATTTAAGCAAAAAAATGTTTTGGCACTCAATTTTTTTCCTAAATAAATCTAGTGATATTGGTTTGGTGTGATTTCATAGCACTTTTTCCTCTCAAATTTTCAGGAATTTAACTTGCATATTTGACCAATTAAACATTCTCATATTATTCTCCTTGATTTTAGTTTTCCAACGAGCTCTCTTGTGCATGATTTGGTTCTATGGAACTTGAGATATGGCCTTTGGAAGTAAACACTTAGCCATTGTTCATCCAATTTGTGGGTGAATTTTATCCATTGATTCAAATACCAAAATTATTTATACCACATGCATGTTGGGAATTTTTTTTGGAGGGTTTATATTTTTTCATGGGTATATGATAGTTTGTGTGAATGCGGAGAGGATGTTTTTGTTTTTGTTTTTTTTGTGTGAACTTGGCAGTACTTCTCTATTCATTATCTATAAAGCAGGTTACAAAAGATGTGTTCCCAATGACCTCAACCTGCCCAAAGGAAACCATGTATGTTGGCCACCGGTCTGCATTATATGCCATCCAAATTTTAAATGTTTTTAGGATGTTCAACCGATTTTTTTATCCTCTGTTGTCTAATATCATACGACATAAACATAAAAAACTGGAAATGTAAAATCTACCCGACATCATTAGAACAAAATTGACAAGAAAACTATAGAAAACTGCTAATCCATTGGTGCCAGATCCTTTGAACTCTAACCTGGAATTTATTTTTGTTGCATGCTCTGCAATAACTTCTCCATTCGTCCTAGCTTGACGTTTTGGTGGAACGACTGAACCTGCACTAACTAAATTTCCCTTTGAATCACCAACATACTTGGTTCATTTTCCCTTCATTTTGAGTTTATCCCTACTGGAATGGCTCCTCTCTCTACTGGTGGTTTTTAGACATGGATTTTGCCCTTAAATTCCTCATGATCCAGTAATTTTGGATGACTTGGCGGAACAATGGCATCCTGCCTCTACTGTTGCCCGGGTCCACAACTAGTGGATCCCATTCCTCTTCTTGCAGCTGTTCCCTTGCAGCTCTTCCTCTCAATTCTATCTCCCTCCTAGATATCTCTGCTTTCACTGGGGCTGGTGATCTTTCACTGTACACATGTAATAAGTTCTACATTGTCTCCTCCCCATACCTCCTTCCTCTTTTCCTAGGAGCCCGACTCGTGGAGACTATTTTCGGCCTTCTTCCTCTGCTAGATTACTTACAGCCTTCCCGACCATTATTCCTTGCCGCCTCTTGTTTATTCATTTTCCTACCCCCTTCCCTTACAACCCACAACTTGACCGTGACCTCCCACACCGATAGAATCTCGAGCGGAGCAGTGGTCACATCCTCATGGTTGTTACTTGGGCCTACAAAACAAGAAAATCCCATGAATAAATCAATGGTGGTCTTCTTTCTTGTTTCAATTCTCTAATTCCCCAATTCCAATGGTGCCCCTGTTATTACATTTAGTGCAGGCAGAGCAGGTTCCTAGGGTGCAGGCAGAGCAGGTTCCCCTCCATACCTATTCTCCATCCTAATTCCTCCCTTTCCCCCTCGACTGAACTCTCTGCAATGAGTCCGGGACCTTAAATAGCCTTGTAATTGGGCAACATTACTCCCCATTCCCCTGCCACCCTCTCGACCCAACCCAATGAACACCCCTCTCTCCCTTAGTTCCCCAGTCTTACACTGCCAACTCCCTGGCCTGCTATGAAATTTTCCTAACACGCATTCCCCCAACATCACAAACACAGACACTCTCCCCCACAAACCATCACATTCCACCTCACCAGGCCTTCCTACCCGAGGCCCCCTTAGGTCTCGAAAGACAAAAAGTCAGATCACAGGAGAAGGCATCGAGGTGCGACCGAAAGATGAGCTCACAATAATTTAGATGTGTAGAAGTCCATGCAGCAAAGGTCCATGCATAATAAAAACTAAACCCGCCCCACCACCCCCATCCATAAAAAATCAACATGAATTCATTTTCCTCTTTCTGGTTTCATGCACAAGGAGGGTCTGGGCTACATACTGGTGTCTAGGCGTCTTCAATGCCCTGTGACACAGTTGAACCCTCGAATGTCGACTCCTGCGCATGCTCACCTTTTTTTTCTTCCCGCTTAGAAAAACTCTAGGTTGCATGCTTCGCATGAAAGCCCTTACATAACCCTTGTTGGGTGTCTCCTCGACGGTGAGCCAACTGGCCCATTTTTCACCTACCCTAACATTCATTACCATTCTATTTTGATGGCGTCTATTTCCACGCCCTCCTCCACAACCTCTTGTCAGTCCCTTCATCCACGTGGTGTTCGGTCATACCATCTGTCCCGTTCACACCCTGATTGGGGGGAATGTGGAGTGGATGTTGTGGTGGAGTGTGTGCACAGTAAAAATTTGACTGAATGGAGAATTAAAATGAAGTAATAAAATGTAAGATTGAACTTCGAGCCATGTGAGGACGAACAAGAGGTAATTCAATGTGTAGGCTTAGGTGGATTAAAAATTAATAAGCTAAATATACACTTCATAACCTTCCAGCTCATCGTGCTGAGAAACCAAGTCTTCGAGTTGACTTAAGTCAAATATGATGTATGGTGTATCATCGAACCTTCCATGTCATCGCGTGGATAAATTTGAGATTAAACTATGGAAAATACCCAAGGATGGGGATACACGATGTATTAATTAATAAAATAAAAAAATTTCAAATAAACAAAATAAAATTTCAAATCATGTCGACTCCCTTGATTAAAGACTCCCAACTCCCCCGGTCTAAGGTTCTCAACTCCCCTAGCCCAAAGTTCTAGCCCTCCTGGCTCCCTTGGCCCAATATTTCACAGTGCCAGCTAATTTATATGTATGAAAAGGTCGACGTAAACATTCCATATAGGCTACTACGTTAACATGTGAGCTCATCAAAACAAGGAAAAAAACACAAAACTTCTAATGGCCATAAATTTTGATCTGGAACTCGGAATGAGACAAATTTTATGTCACCAGAAAAGGTCATGATGAGAAAAGGATGATGAAAATATCAATTTTGGACAATAATGAACATAAAAATCACTCAAAATAGGAAACCAAATGAAAACCAAGGTGTTATTTTCAAATTTTATATGGGGGTTCCTTTATTTTTTGCGAAAAATTAAGTGTAATTGTTGAGGCCTAAATAAATGGTGACACACTTGGACAAAGAATTTATCTATGATGTTAATATAATGGGCTTAAATTTCTTAAAATCCAAATGATAATTTTGATAAAACTCCTAAAAATTGGACCAAATTTTATGGGTCTCACATAATACAAGTCAAATACTATAAATTCTAAAGATTTGAGTACTTATACCTACCCAACCTTTAAGCAATGAATCCAAAATAGGGAAAATTTGTTTCAATTTTTTCTCATATTATTGAATAGAAAAGGTAGAGCCTATGGAATTTTATAATCAACAAACATCTACCAAGTGTATATCTTATCTCGTATTCCTAACATTGCTTCATTTCTAGCGAGCGCCCATATCCCCAATGAAGATGTCTTAGTACTCTAGAAGCATAACCCCACAACTGGTGAGAATCCATAGCCTCGATGGGTTTACTTTTACTTCCCACTCTATGTAGTGATTTCAACTCTTTTGTATTCAAATTCCACCCTTCATATTTGATTGATTGATAATTGCAATGTGCAATTGGGTGAAGAGAGAAGGGTGGTACAAGAGATGCTCTTATATATTTTTAAAGGAAATAGATGTAATACTTTATAGGTTTAACTCCAATTATTTTTTTCTTTAATCTATTTATGTAGAGGATTTAACTATAGTTGGATAAGGGACGAGATTCAAGGAGAAATATTGAGGTAGATTCTTTCCTATATTTAAAATAGAACCATAAGATTTGAAATTTGTCTTGGTGTTCCTCCATAATCACTAGTTGATGCATGATATAGAAACTTGCTAAAGATGTTTTAGCTAAATTGAACCCCATTTGTAATAATAGAGTATAGATTCCATAAGCCACCAATTTATGTTTCCTTGAATATATTTCCCATATAAAACTTTGAAATCACCACAAACTTAAAATATGAAATGAAATTGAAAAAAAAGTAAAGAAAATTTACAAAAATATTGACATAAACTCAAAGGATCATGAAAACCAGAGCCATATAAAATCTCGCAGATGCCTAATTTATCATGCTAACAAAGCTTGAAAGTTCAGAAAAGGGAAAATGAAGAAATAGAAAAGTCTAAAATCCTATAAAAAACTAACTCATTGAACTATGTCCTAAATATAACAATATCTTAATCAACATGTATCTCAAAAAAAGGAAAGGAATGACTATACTGTGAGGGGTATATTGAATTTTAATCAGGATTCCTAACCCTAACAAATTTAATTAATAATTTAACATTTGAATACATCATTTCCTTTAGATTGTAATGAATTGATTTTACCCAATATAAGAGATGTTTTGTCCAAGCCTTTTATTCAAAGCAAATAACATAAAAGAATTTAAAATAGAGAAGGATACATGCTAACTAAAAGAACAATTATGTATGGCATTACTTTAAAAATAGGGAAGCCATACATTAGAATATTAAAGTAACAAGAGTGATGTATAACTGAAGTTTGGACTCTTTACCATTTTATTCTCTTAAAATATTTCTTGCTCCTTGCTTTTTTAACTAAACATTTTACATCAAAGAGTTGAAAAATAGGCTCGAATAAAATATGTGTTTAATTATTGTAAGCATAAGCAAGAAGAAAAAATAAGTAAGAGAGGAAAGGTAAAGAGCACTTCCCTTAATACATCTTGGTGATGATTTGTCTCTTGCTTAAGGGCAATACATGTTTTCATAACTGCATTACTAGAGTGAATAAAAAAAAACACAAACAACTAAATTATTCCTAAACCTAATATCACTTACATTAGGAAGAAAAACAAAGTAAAATCAAATTTCCAATGAAGCCATCCATGTAGATGCAAAAATGCAAAAGAGGAATTAATATAGTAAGAGGGAATGAAAGAATTGCACTACGTAACATTCCACACATTATGAAAAATATAACAACATTATTATTTACAAGAAACTTTGCTTGAAAATATTCCTCCAACCATGTTTCGATTCTATCATGAAAAATATTATGTAACAAGAATACTTTCAACAAGAATATTTCTAATTGAAATTCAGTTGAGTTGCTAAAATTACTTTAAAAAAATGTTAGAGATTGAGAAGAGAACAGTGGAATAGTTTGAATGGTAGGAATAATTTGAAGTGTTGCCAAGTACTAGAGTTTGTGTGAAATCATGAAATATGATAATGAGTGAAACACCAAGATGATAAATGAAATATGATAGTGAGAGAAACAACAAGATGATAAAGCATGACAATGATTTGAAATTCTAGATATGTTCCATTAGTTGAACCAATTAATGCATTTTTCTCCACTAAACTACCAATATTGAAATACCAACATAAATTATTACAAAAATTAAAGATTACAATCATATATACATTAGAAATTAGAAAAAAAATTGAATCAATACTAAACAATATGAACAATTTGACGTATCTACACCTATATCAAGCATATGCAATGACAAAGCCTTCTTATTTAAAAAAAAAAAATAGATGAAAAGACTCTTCTAACCGAGCTTCTATTCTATTATAATATGTACAATTATTAATGTAGAAATATTGGAAGCATTCCACAAATGAGTATGTATTATATGTAAAATCACTACGAAAATGTTTTGTGGAAGAATCTTGATGTGATAAACTTCATAGTTCTTGGAAAGAGCGTGAGAACATGACATAACCATTGGTTGTAACCGAAGTGCCTCATTCTCTTGTCAAGTCTCCAAAAATTGAAATTTCAAATAACCAATTTGTGATGGGTTAATAAGAACAAATATTGCATATGGATTGTCATGTTTCAAAGTGTAAGATAAATTGTTATTAATATGGTGGCAATTGTTTATAGCATTTGTTTGATTAAATATTTCAATCTCACCTAGCTAATTATTTAAAAAGTAAGATTCTTCATTATTCATAAATGTTATTGAATCAAAAGAAGACTCTCTCCATATAGAAGATTGATAATACTTAGATTTTGAAGAAGAGATGATCTCATTCTTTATATGAAAGTTAATATCAAATCGCACTTTATCAAATTTTGACCCTGTAGAATGAAAATCCATAGGATCTGAAATATTTTCCTAAGAATTACAATCATTGAATAAATCGGGATATAATGAAAAGTATGTGTGAGATGAAATAAAATGAAAGACATCTCATGAAAGAGTAGCTTTTATGTCTAATATCAATTCTTCTTCTATAATAATTAACTGACCAAAATCACATGTATGCTCTACTTGAAAATATGAACCCAAAATTTTATCTGAAACATAATCAAGTCTTTTGTGATATGATAAAACTAAGAGTGAATCACAAGGGTTTTCAAAACAATAGGATTCTAGCATTGTTTCTGATGGGGAATTTACAGAATGATCAATAATATAAATCTCACGAAGTTGATATTGAATATGATCAATTGTCCTATAAGAATATTGATCTAAATTATGGAGACAAATTTCATATTCATATCTCCCATTCCTGAGATAATTGTTGTAATTTATGAAATGGGACCACTTTCTTCATATTTATTCAAAATTTCTTCATTGCTTTGTTTACGAGCAATTGAGATATCATTGTTTACACGAGGGATTTACTCATTAAGTAATGAAGATGTAGGTATATGAGAGATATTATATGTCACATGTTCTTCCTTCGAAGTGTCATGTTCTCCCCGATTCACATTTGTGAGAGTGACAAGAGTTGGCATTAAACATTGTTCATTTATAACTTCAAAATTTTCTAAATCAACTTATAATTTATTATGAGTGCTTGACTAAAATTGATTAATGTTCAGTTTATTATGTTCCAAGGAAAGTGAAATTTTATGTTGAAAATATTTTCTAATAGAAGGAAATTCCTCTAAAGAAAATTTACAACAAAGATTGATAAATCTAGTTGAAAGTTATTCCAATGATCCTTTGGATTTCATCCTAAGATCATTAATTTTTTCACATAATTTAACATAATTAAAATTCATTAAAAGAAAAAATAAACTCATCTATGAATTGTTACATTGAATGAGTTGATGTAGCCAACAACGTTTCACACCACTTCTACACGCGTCCCTCGAAAGTCGGAGTGAAAACTCTACATATGAGACCTTCATGAAGCATGTTATGAGAAATACAATTGTCAATAAATTGAGAAATGTGTTTAGATGTAGTAATTTCACTCTCGTCATCAAACTTATTCTGTGACAAGAGATTAACTATCTTCAATGGAGTACTACAAGATACTCGTCCAAAACACACCTCCAAATAAGGATTTGAGAAGAAGCCATTAAATTTAAAACTTTAAAATGAAAATCTCCAAAGGGTCATCTATTTAGTTTTCCCTCATTCTAGCGCAAAAAATATTGATGCCTATAAATGACCAAGCTAACATTATGGATATCACCCAGTTAAGGCCCCGATTAGATCTTTATCTGTTTGGGATGGTGATTCTGACTAGTATGTGGGCTCAGTTGCCACTGAATGAATTGTTCCTCGAAAGGAGACTCTATAATATGATCTCCTAAATCTAAATGTATCCAAAGCTAATATGAAAATAACAAAAAATAATATCCTATTGCTAACCTAGTACTAAATCTTGTAACCCATCTCAAACAAGAGAGGGAACAATCCCAATCTCAACTAAGAGCAAGGTGAAAGGACCAAAATTGAATCTAAGATTAAGTTGAACTCATAAATCACATAGATAGTTCATATGATTTACAATAATTGGAACACATGTGCATATATGGTTATATGAATAAATAGTTACCAGAATCACATAAACACATACTTAGATTCAAATATTGATAAATGAATTCAAGATTAAAATGAACTATTGTATCAAAGAAGTAGCTAATATGATGCAATAACAATTAGGGAAAAAACATTTAATTGAATACATAAATAGTTATCAACAATGGCACACAAGTGCACTTGCATTCATGATTCAATTTTGATGCAAATTTGAGCAACCATGAAAATGAATATTTTCATTAGTTTTAAATAAGCATGAAATTAATGGCAATTCCAAATCAAACAATACAAATCGATCCAGATAAAAATAAAAATAGAAAAAAATTAATAGGGCATCATCCAACCCCCAAATTAAGACAATAACGTACATAATTAAAGATATGGTTATAGGCTTATGAGCAAAAAAGATCTCAAATAATGTTTATGACATCATGAGATTATTTGATCTCCAACATATCCTATCCGATCTAGTCTTGTAGGTTCACTACAAGGAAAAGACCCTCTAGCGAAGGTTATAAAGGAAGTTTTTAGTGTTATAAAATTGGTCAAAATTGTCAAAAAAACATTTTCTACAACATCCGTTTATGGTTACAGAGGTTTTGGCGGTGCTTTTAACGGAAATTCAACACAAAAAAAAAATGGGTGGCCGGAGGTTATTACGGATGTTTTTTCATCGGTGCGCTACTATGCCTTTAACGCACCGATGCGTACATGCCGACGATGCCCTGGGGCTGTGTCAGCCCAACACATCGGGACGTTTAGGTGTAAAATCGCACCGGGCATAGTGTTGGTCATACAACGCATGGGGCCATTCTAATTGGTCTTGGGATTTGTGCGGTGCCCATAGGTCGTATCAACGCACCGGTGTGCCGTATCACAGAAAGGCATCGAGATTTATAATTGGTATCGGTATTCGTGCAGTGCCCATAGATCGTAAAAATGCACCGGTGCTTATAGATACGTAAATGCCCCAGTGCGCAGTATCACAAAAACACACCGATATTGATAACTAGTATCGGTATTTGTGCGGTGCCCATAAATCATATAACGACATTGATGCGTATAGACACATAAATGCACCGGTGTACAGTTACTGACACATATTGGTTTTCATGTTGTATTTTTTAGAAACATCGACTTGTGACAGTCCAATTATTGTGATTGTTTTAAATTCATTATTCATCAAAAGTCGACACATCTTATAACAATATTCATATTAATTACATTTTTATTAATGCATTTGAATGTGATGTTTGGATTAATTTGTTTTATCATATCATAATTATTGTGGTTTTTTAAAATTCATTATTCATCAAAAGTCGACACATATATATCTTATAACAATATTCATATGAATTGAATTTTTATTAGTGCATTTGAGAACGACAATGGAGAACGCAATAGAATAAATTAAAATATATTTTATGATTATATATATATATATATATAAAAGACAATCTTTATCATACAAAATGGGACAGTTATTGGTATCCTTTTGTCTTTCAATTGGGACACTATGTCCATTACATTAAACAAAATCTCTGATTTCACAGACATATATATTTTGAAAAATAAAATGCCTTGCTTTGATATCCAAACATAGTGATCATCATTCTTCGCTTGAACTGTTGTCACTGCTAGAGCTACTTCCATGACTTGGGTTATTTTCAGGAATGTTTTGTTCATGGCATTGATTGTTTTCTTCTTCTTCACCTTCCATCTACAAACATAAAAATAAACTGAAATGAGTGTATATACGTTGGTGAGAATAATGAAAATTGCAATATTAAATAATATACATCAATGTAATTGGAAAAGAAAAATGATGTACCATAGCAACAATTGACTCATAAATTATACACATTCTTTCAAAACCATGTACCACGCCATCTTTCAAAATTTCATCTGTTGGCGCAGTTCCATACTTTGTTTCATGCAAGTTTTATACCCCATAAAAAATCATATATTTAATATAAAATATGTTTTTGTTCTATTAATTATAGATGGAGCTAAGTAAAACAAGATCGATAGATGCTTACAAATTTCACAATTAAATTCTGATATGCCAACATATCCTCACAACCCATATTTAACCCAATTTCAATCAATTCGTCTGATGGTTCTTCTTTGTATGTTAGCACCTGTTTGAAGACATTCGACAATGATGATTTTTGTAAAACAACTTAAAAAATACAAAAATGAAATCTAGTTAAGTTGTTATAAGGAAGTAACAATTACTTACAAACTTAGAGATCAACTGAATGGGTTCCATTTTCTTTTCTTTTCTGCAAGAAAATTCTTGAAAATTAATATTTAATTCTAAATTATTTATTTATTGTACCTAATGATCGAAAAATTCAATGATTACATATTACATTTGAAGCATGTTGTTGTTGTTGGAAATAATGTCTATACATTCGTTCCACTAGATCCCTCAAACTTTTGTAAAAGTTTTTCCCCTTTCGTTAACTTCTAGCACCACTCTGGATGAGATAAGAAGCAATTGATTTTCATTTGCATGTTCTATTTTTTTTCTTTTCTTAGAACAACATTCCTTTTATGAGTTGTTGGTCCCTGTACAACATTAAACATATGTGAATTAATAGACTGTTTGACATATGTTATCTAATAATTTTAAGTATATTATTAATAATAATTAAAAAAAGAAACTCATATTGGATCGATAGTATTTTTTCATTCACCTGATTCATCCTTTTGCAATTTTTCCATTAAACTTTTACGCTCTTCTAGTCCTAGATCAGAAATAATCATATCGAGTTTCGTCATTTTGTGGCTCTGCATGATACACAGTAAACAATACATATTAGCTAAACTTACATATAGTTAAAAAAATAATATTTTTTATAAAGAATTTACAAATAACTTGTCTTTTTTGCTTTTCTTGATGTGTTAATAGTATTTTTGTTACTTGATCTCTTGTCAAACATTTCTTTATCAATCTAAAACTTGTACCATATCATTCATTAATATATTTATAAATAAATTCTCAAAATTTCAGGTAGAAAATAAATCTCAAGGTACCGGTGCGCCTTTCACGAGGTTCGCACCACTGCCGGTGCGTGGGGATATTAACAATGCACCACAAAATAGTATAATTCATCGTACAGTGCATTGGGTATTGTAAACGCACCGCAAAAAATAGTGTAATAGACCTAACGGTGCGTGGGGTATTATAAACACACTGCAAAAAACAATGTAATACACCGTACGGTTCTTTCCTAGTTAAATGGAACACCGATGCCCTATTTTAGATTTGGTGCAGAAAAAAATTTTCATTTTTTTTACTACAGTACTTTCGTTGTGCGCTGTATAATACAGAGCACCGGTGCGGTATAGTATGCAGGCCGCATCGATAAAGAAAAATCTATTTTTTCAAAAATTCACGCAATGGCCGAATGGATTAGGATCTGACTATGCAAGTCGTCCCGTGGGTTGGACATCAATCTAAAATGAAAAACCCTAATTCTGAAATCACAGAAACAGGGAGAAGAAAGGGAAAAAACAAAAAAAATGAAGGGTTTAGGGTAAAAATGGATAAACTGCAGAAAAAAGTAAAAAAAATAATCAAATTTAATCAGGAGATGGTTTCAAATTCTATGATACAGGGTTTGAATCACCAGAGGTTCAGTTTCTGATTGTTTGAGTACTTTTGTTCGAACGTATTTCGCTACTCCACAGTGTGCTCCTGCTCTCTTGCTCCAGGTTGTCTCCTGCAAATATCTGCCTGAAAATTTTAGCAAAAATAGCGAAATAATGAAAAGTGTTTAATATTTAAAGAATTATTTTATGAAATTAGATTTTCGAAAATATTTTGCCGCCCATTTTTCAAATTGCTGTTTTTTTTTTTTTTTTTCACTTAAACAAAATAGAGTTGTGTTTTTTTTATTTGCGTTTATTTGTTACCAGTGCGGAAGAGTTATGACGCACCAATGCGTCTTATTTAGACGATGCACCGGTGTGTGTTAGGATGATAAGCGCACCGGAGTATATAAAGTTATTTTTTTTTTGTATGTGAGATCATAATAAAATAATGATAATTATAAAGTACATGAATTTATTTTCATTATTTTCTAAACTTTATTATGTTACAAAAATTTGTATTATTCTAGATTTGTTATTTTACAATTATTTGCAAATTTACAAATTTAAATATTTTAATGAAATCATTTCACATATACAATTAAAATTTTCACATTAATAGAATTAAAATTTTACAAATATTTTACGTACAATTACAATTAAAAGTACAATAATTACAATTAGAATTAAAATTACAATTACAATTTTACATTAATTTCACATACATGAATTACGATTAGAATTACAATTACAATTTTAATTTTATATACAATTATATTTACAGTTTTACATAGAATTACATTTACAATTACAATTACAATATTACAAATATTTTACATACAATTCAATTAAAATTACAATTACAAATACAATTACAATTTTATAAATATTTTAAATACAATTAAATTAAAATTACAATTACAAATACAATTACAATCATTTCAGAATAAATTAAATATTATAATTAAAATTAAAATTTTACATTAATAAATATTTTACATACAATTACAGTTTAATTACAATAAGTACAAATATAAATACAATTTTACAGTTTTACATACAATTAAAATTTAAATTACAATTACAATCACGACATAATATTTAATAAATATCATGGTCATTTAATATTAAATTAATTAATAAACATCATCACGATCATGATAACCATCATACAAACATCATATTCGACTAATAAACACATTCAAACATCAAATTAACATTATATATTAAGATCATCACAACACAAACATCAAATATATATCTCAATATGTCAAATAACTCATGCTATCACATATACACATCTATCTGCAAGCGAAACATTAAATGAACATATCTAACATGAACTAACAATATGCGCCACATCATGATGATCACCAACATGGAAATTAAGTACAACTGCAACATGAACATAAAATACATGGACCATATATATATATATATATATATATATATATATATATATAATGTTAAAAATATACAACCGTAATATAAATTTCATGGATCAGGCGCTGGTGGTAGTATAACAACATCAATAGCAGTACTACAAGTGGATGCCTGCTCAATAAAGCTGGGTGCAACCTCGACAGTCGATGGTCGAACCTGCTCATGATCATGATCACTAGTACTGATGGATGCATTCGCTGTTGGTAGTACAACATCAATATGAGCAGTAGTAGTGGAGGCCTGCTCAGTGAATAGTGTAGCTTTGGCGGTCGATGGTCCAGCCTACTCATGATCATCATGACTAGTACTGATGGATGTAGCTGTAGGCTACTGACTGGACATGGCCAATGGTCCAACCTCATCTCCATGATGACTGTCAGATGCTGCCAGTGGAGTGTCATGCTCATTAGGTGCATTGCGAGGTGAACGATCATGAGATGCATGTGATTCGCTGCTCGCGGACTCATGTCCATCACGTGCCGCGACTCGACTACGCCTATAGCTACGAACAATGCTCTTGAGTCGCGTAACTGCTATCGTAGCTCCTACGACATGCCACATCAGGTCGTACATGTCACCCAACATGCCTCTCCACATCTGTAACATCCTATCGTTGGCCTGTATGTCTCTGTAATGAGCGGGCCTGATGCCCGCATCAACAATCAATGCACAGAGTTGGTTGGCCAACTCCATCCTATATCTGGTCTCAGGTCGACCACGCCTAGAAAAAGGCAGCACCAGTGCACCATGATGAGCAGGAGCATGTCTCTCTGCTACATCGGCCTCATCCTCATCATGCTTATGCTCGACATCAGCCATATCCCGATCGTCATCATCAGGATCCACACCTGGATCATGTGGTGGACCTGGCATCTCCTCGCCATCAAAAGAGGCAATGTCTGCAAAATATATACAAGTACACAACAATAATTAGACAATTTCATTACATAATTTAATAAAAACAAGTTAATTAAGAACATGCTAGAATAAATATAAATAAAATAGTAATATTACCTCTATCATCTGGTGGCTCATCAGCTGTGAAGAGGATGTTGGACACCCTCGCCAATCTAAGCCAACATAAGGACATGGGACCAAAATTAAGGGATGCAAGCCGTCAACACTGGCTAGTAAGTCCAGTGAATCATGTGATATCCTGGCTGGAAACAAAGTGTCTCCCCTCTTGGGCATCATCTGCCCCCACATGTGCATCCGGGCCTCAAACATCGGCCTACGAGGCTGTCAAACAAAATAGCTCTGAAAACCTCTCAAAAAATAAACAAAATAGATCTGAAGCAAAAGGGAAGTTGACCCTCCCTTGTGCATGCGCACGACATCTATCTAAGGCTGTACAAAATTTCCGCAAAAAAATGGCAGACCACCTGACAAGTTGTGGTTGTTGTACTAAAGAATCAACATAATATAAAAGAGAGCAACTAATGCGTTTCCCATCACTGGTGTTGTGTGAAATGGTCAAAATGATAAGGGAGAGGCACTGCATGTCCTGTCTACCAAAAGCACCTATACGTAACTGACCTCCATGTACCTGAAACTCTGAAGGAGATAGTACATGTGCTCCAATGTATCTATGGGAGTAAACTAACTGACTCCCTGCTGCACAATCAGCTGGCACGTCTGGGAATGAGGGAAAATCCACCCCTCTCCTCGATAGTCCTGTAATAAAATAAATATCCTCCTCAGTGGGTGTGTACCACTGGTCAGGACCAACCTGGAAAGCCTGTCGGTGGGCATTCCACCTGCAGATAAGATATCTCAAAAACACACTGTGCACCTTTAGAGAAGTAGCCTCCTCATAGAACTTGAGGAGGCCTAGCTGCCTAAGGATCTCCTGGGTATCTGCAGTAATAGGGCGAGGGTATGCATCTCTCTCCCTCTCTCTGGCCTCCCATTGGAGAATCATGCCATACTGTTCAGCTTGTTGTTGTTGTTGTTCCTCCTCTTCTCTCTGAATCATTTCCATATTAAATAATTAAAAAAATAAATAAATTAAAACATACATGTATTTAGGAATATACATATATATATATTTTTTGGAAAAAAAAAAACAGACAAGTCGGTGCGCCATAAAAACAGTCACGCACCGGTCGTAGTGCGTCTTAAGAATATAGAGCACCGGTGCCAGTGCCCCTAATGAAATACAGCACATCGTCCTCGGTGCAGCTGTCTATTTTTCAAGCACCGTTAACTTTATCAAAGTTCATACTAGTGGTGCACTGACTAAAATATACGCCCTGGCGCGTATAGTCGTATCAGCGCACCGACTTCATGACAATTACATACCTGACGGTGCGGTCTTTTACCTAGCCGCACCGTTGACCCTCTCGGAATCTAGAATGCGGTGCGCTAACATACACCGGGGCAGATAATTTCGTCAATGCACCGCACTATGATTTCCGTGGTCAACGATGTGCCTGGATAAATGAGCGTACCGCCTTTTATTTATTTATTTATTTTTATTTTTATTTTTTTTAAATTATTTGGGGCGCCTTTCGATACTGCCCCGGAAATGGTGCAGATATCATTAGCACCGGTAGCGGTGCGACCTGTAAATTTTACAGGCAGCATCGCTATCCGGTGCGAGTCGAATAGATCTGGCACACCGCGTGACAAATTTTTTTTTTTTTTTTTTTAAATGGTTATTTTTAAGGTTATTTCAATTTCTAATCTGCTAAAAGGCTTAATTATGGAAAAAATAGAAAAATACCTGTACATTTCGCTGTCGAGGAGGCATATTGGCTATAAACTTTGCAAAATAAATTTTGCCCACCATTTTTCAAAATGCAAGCTGGAGATTGGTGGCCAATGCAGAGCAGCAGTGCGTGCAATGGGTGTAATGAGAGCACCGATGTCAAGGCGGCTCAGACAAATGGAAATGGCACCGGTGCTTGAGAGCTCTGGAGCACTGAGGAAAGTGAAAAATGAAGTTTTTTGGCAGTAAATTTTTATTTTTATTTTTATTTTTTTAAATTTAACCATGTTTCAGTGCGCATGGTTTTATAGGTGCACCAGTACGCTTACCTACAACCGCACCGGGCTGTGTCAAATTTGGCGCGTTGTTTATAATGCATCGGGGCGGTTCCCTAACACCACACTGGGATGTTTCAATTTCGACGTGAAATTTTGATGAGGCACCGGGGCGGCAAATCCGTAAAGCACCGGTGCGCAATAGTCGTAAAGCATCGGTTTTTTGGCCTTAATTTTTTTTTTTATGTAACGCTATTCCGGTGTGTGCAGTTTATCGGCACACCAGTGCTCTTGGCTAAGAATGCACCGACGCATTTTTGTTTTGGCAGGGTGTTTTATGATGCACCGAGGTGAAAGAGTGGTGAAGCACAGGTGTGTTACAGTAATAGGAGGCCCCGAATGTGTGTGTACGGTGCACAAGCTGTCCGGTGTGCCAATGTCTCATGTGCACCGGTGCGTTCTATGGGAGGTCGCGCACCAGTAATTGAGAGCTCAAAAACACTGGAAAATTGAAAAATCAGGGTTATTTTGCCATAATTTTCTAATATGACCCTTTACCAGTGCGCGTTTTTTATAGGCGCACCGGTGCTCTTTGGTAAGAATGCACCGGCGCGTTTCCGTTTTGGCATGATGTTTTATGATGCACCAACGCGGAAGAGTGGTGAAGCACTAATGCATTACAGAAATAGGAGGCCCTGTATGTGTGTGTACGTTGCGCAAGCTGTTCGGTGTGCCAATGTCTTGTGCACACCGGTGCGTTCTATGGTAGGCACTGGTAATTGAGAGCTCAGAAGCACTGGAAAACTGAAAAATCCGGGTTATTTTGCTGTAATTTTTTTTATTTTTTTTTAATATAACCCTTTACCAGTGCGCATTGTTTATAGGCGCACCGGTTCTGTTTCTCAAAAACGCACCGGTCGGTTTGTGTTTTGGCGCGATGTATTATGATGGACCGGTGCGGTTTCTTTCTATCACACCAGGCCGTCTCGGTTTTGGCGCTGTCATTTATAATGCACCGACGCGGAATATATGTGACGCACCGGTGCTATAGAATAATAAGACACACTGGGCGGGTGTGTACGGAGTGCACAGTGTCCGGTGTGCCAATGTTTTGGTCTGCACCGGTGCTTTCGTGGTTCGAGTGCACCAGGGCGACTTGTAATGATAAGCACACCGAGAGTAAACCATCCGCAAAACCCTCCGCCCGCCAACCTCCTCTAGTAACCTCCGCTAGAAACGGATGTATGGGGTATTTTTCTGTGGGGTTCCTCAAAATCATCTGCTAGAGGGTCTTTTCCTTGTAGTGGTTCCTAATTTATTCCAAGTGTAAACTCTATAATAGTGCAAAGGCTCCTTTATGTAATTTGAAATTGGAACTCATTCCCCCATCCCAAGACCTCTCTTAAATAATAATACAATTTAATTAAAAATAAAGGTATGTTCAATAGAATCATTTTGAGAATCCCAATCGAAATATTTAATGTGATATAAGATAAATTTTAGAAGTATGTAATTCCCATCTAGTAACTGCCTTAAAAATAGGAAGTTGTTTGTTTTATTTTCTAGTATTGAGCCTTCAAACTCTTTTCACAACCTCCAAAAAAAAATTCCATTATTAAAAAACATATAAAAACTATAAACTATTATTAAAATCAAAATAAGAATCATTCCATTCGAGGCTACGCGCGCTATGCTGTTCAAACTGCATGAACGCAAGTGACCTAACAACAACCAGCTGGCCACCATTGAACGAGGAGGGGGACCCGAGGCTCCCATTCCTCCCCCACCATAGATCGAGGCATTCAAAAATCTGATTGCTACTTGCTGCAAGTGGCCCCCATCTGCCTCTTAGCAAAAAAATTGTAAGAAGCTGGAAACCATTCCTACGGTGGCCCTCCCAATCGAAGAAACGTGTAGAGCCGCACTGAACCTGGCTGAAAGAGGACTCATCAGACAGTTTACAGGCCTCTGGCCCTCACCCAAAGCAGTAGATGACTGGGTGAAGAGGAACTAGATTCCCTTAGTCTCTGAAGGTATCAAAAGTCATTTTGTAGGCAAAGGATACTTTGTGTTTTTTTTTTTAAATGAAAAAGATAGGAGCATTATCTTCAGAAACATCCCATATTTTATGGGACCCCAGGGAATGTATTTAAATAAATTGAACCTAGATTTCGACCTCTCCCAAGATGTCCCTTCAGTTTTTCTAGTGTGGGTTCGTCTCCCACACCTCCCATTGCATTGCTAGAACCAAAAATCTCTTCAAATCATAGGCAACTCACTTGAGAAGTACATTCAACATGCAGTAAGGAAAGAACAATACGCGTGTGCTCGTATTTATGTCGAGGTGGATTTGGAAGTAGGGATCCCAAAAGAAATCATGTTAACTTTTGCTGGCTGGTCCCATATCCAAGAGCTGGACTATGAGCAGCTTCGATTTAAATGCAGACACTGTCACGACTATGGCCACTTTGCAAGGCACTGCAAAAAGAAGGTGGAAGAAGAGAGCGAGAATGTGAAAGGAGAACAATGGAATTTGGTCCAAAAAGCAACCACGACCAAAGAAAAAGGAAAAGGAATCACTAAAGGATCCAAAGCAACAACAAAAGTTCAGACTATTGGGACAGAGAGAAATGCCTCCCCACTGGCTGAAACTGAAACACCTAATGAAGAGCTCATCACCCCTGCAGAACCCTTAGTAACAATTCTAGCAGCCACATATCAACATAATTCTTCTTTCTCTCAGGGCAAAGGCATTGAAGAATCAACTCCCTTTGGAGAAAACTTAGGTGCTTCCTCTTCACCCTCTTATGCTGAAATGACCAGGAATAAGTCTATAGAAAACTACCGCTCCTCGGAGTGTGAATCCTTTGAGAGACCATTAAAAAAATTGGGAAGGAAATCACATAAAGAAACCAGAGAAGAAGAAGCAGAATGACAGAAAACCCAAGGAAGTCAATCTACAATCGAAATGTCCATTGGGAGGAACACCAGAACAAAGCCTCCCAAGGTAGAAGCATCCAATCCCCTCACCAGTAAATAATGAAATTAGTCTCTTGGAATTACAGAGGCTTGGGGAACCCATTGAAAACCGAAGCAATCAAAGACCCCCTGAAAATCGAAACCCCATAAATCCTCATGCTCCAAGAGACTAAAATCGAAGGGGACACCCTTCTGGACATCAAAAAATCGAAGTGGAAGAAAAATGCAGGGTTGGCTGTAAGCGTAAGGGGCTCCTCAGGCGGAATAGCCACTCTGTGGTCAGAGGAACAAGTACAATTGGTGAACTCCTTCGAGACCCAACACTGGATCTTCACCGAGCTAAGGCACATCACAAGTAAGTTTACCTTTTCTCTCTTCAATCTTTATGTTCCTGTGCAATACGCTAAAAAATATATTGCTAGAAATCTCTCTCTAAATTTCTAGATCTCCATTCTCCCAAGAAAATTATTCTTGCTGGAGATCTAAACATAGTCTTAGACTCGAAAGAAAAAAGAGGCGGCAGCTCCAACAGGGATCAAATGCTTCACATTGTGGAAGACCTTGTGCTCCAATGGGACCTCTTGGACTTCAAACCTTCGAGAGGCCTCTACACTGGGTCCAACAAAAGAGTTGGGTCAGATCATATCTCGGCCCGCCTTGATCGATTCTTGGTGCATAGTTCGTTGTTGTTGGAGCAGAGGTCAATCTCTACCAAAATCCTCCCCAATCTTACCTCTGATCACAAACCTATTCTGCTCCTCTTGGAAGAGGAAGAAAACTTGGGCCCTATTCCATTACGTTTCAGCCCTCTATGGAGTGAGAGAGAAGGGTTTCTTGATACTGTCTGTATGGCTTGGGCCAAATTATTCACTGGATCCCCAAGCTATGTGTGGGAGCAGAAGCTCAAGGCAACAAAAAATGCTCTGAAAGAGTGGATCAGGAAACCAAAATGAACCCCAATCCGCCAAAGGAAATAAGCAGTCTAGCTGCTGGAAGACATACAAATGCAAATGGATAAAAGAGACAACACCTCTATGGAGCTAGAGAAGGAACATATTGCACAAAGGAACACCTATAGCTCCTTCCGCACTGAAGAAGAATATTGGAGGATCAAGTCCCGAAGCTCGTGACTAAAATTTGGGGACTAAAACATTATTTTCTTCCATCAACAATATAGAGCACGCCTCTCACAAAACCACATCTCAGAAATTACCACTTTGGAGGGACTGGTTTGCAAAGGGTTTGACAATATCAAAACAATTTCAGAATCTCACTTTCAAAAGCTATTTAGTAAAGACAATGATAACAATGAAGTGGACATAAAGGACTTCCTCACTCACATCCCCTCCCTAGTCAGCAGTGACGACAACACCAATCTGATGAAGCCTTTCTCTGAGGAATAAATTTGCAACGTTATTTGGTCAATGGAACCAGAAAAGGCCCCTGGGCTTGATGGTTTCTCAATCCATTTCTATATAATCTGCTGGGACATTATCAAAGCTGACCTGATGAGAATGATCAAAGGTTTCCAGAATAAATCTAAGGTAGGGGGAGGCATCAACTCCACCTTCTTGGCCTTACTTCCAAAAGAGGTGAACCCCGAATCCTTTGAAATATTCAGGCCCATCTCCCTTTGTAACGCATTGTGCAAAATCCTCTCCAGGCTTCTGGCCAACAGAATCAAGCCTTTGCTGGGGAATCTAATTTCCCTCTCTCAAGGTGGGTTTGTTAAAGGCAGACACATAATGGATAATGTCATTCAGGTTCAGGAGGAAATGCATTCCAGCCACCAATGGAAAGAAAAAGGCATGTTGATCAAGATTGACATGGGAAATACCTTTGACAAGGTAAACCTGTCTTTCCTCTACAAAGTTCTTCTCACCTTTGGGTTCTCCTCTGACTTTGTCAATCTGATCAAAGCTTGCATTGATAAGCCTTGGATAGCCCCTCTTGTCAATGGTAGACCCGCCACCTATTTTCAAGCCTCGAGGGGATTAAGGCAAGGCTGCCCCCTCTCCCCATTCCTGTGCATCCTAATGGTTGACTCCCTCAACAAAAAATTGACAGATGCAAGAATTGCAGGGACTGTTCCAGGCTTAAGAGTGTAGAATAGATTGGACCCCATCAACCACACACTGTTTGCTGAGGATTTTCTTCGTCTGGGAGGTGTCTCATTATGAATCACTTCCAACATAAAATCTATCCTTCACAGCTTCTGTAGGCATCGGGTGCCCTCATCAATGAAAGTAAGAGTGCAATTTATGGATGGAACACTGATCAACAATCCATCAATTGAATCGTTCTCCTCTTGGGCTTTGCTGGACACGTTAAATGGGAAAAAATAAAATATCTCGGCCTCCCCTAACGCTAGGAAACAACAAGAATGTGTTGTGGGAAGAGGTATTATGTAAATTAAAATCGAAAATCGCATCATGGTGAGGCTACTAGCTCACCACAGCTGGAAAATTAACGCTCATAAAATCAGTTCTCTCAGCCTTGCCTATATATCATGCCTCCTTCCTTCTGGCTCCCAAGTCAATCACTGAACAAGTGTCCAAGCTCATCCGTGACTTGCTCCGGTAGGGTGGGAAGGGTAATCAAACGAAGTTTCATCTTGTCAACAGGGATATGGTCACACGTCCGATATTGGAGGGCAGCCTACAGATCAGAGACCCCTCATCAACAAACATATCACTTGGAAACAAAATCTTATGGAAAATTGACAATGACTCCAAGCATCCGGTTAACCAAATCCGAAAAAACAAATATGGGAACAAAGATGAGGAAAATCCAATTTGAAAACACTTCCAAAGGATCACTGATATGGAACCTATGCCGGAGAGGAATTAACTTCTTTAAAAAGTACCTCTACTACATTCCTGGAAACGGAAAATCCACTCTGTTGTGGCAAGACAGTATCATGGGACATCCACCACGTTCAGACTTTGAAGCTTTAAGAGGAATCCGAGAATGACTAGAACAACAAAACATCACCGGACTGGAAGAAATTTCCTCTTGGGATGAGAAGGGGAATTGGCTCTCTTGGATCTTCCCCAAAGTCCCAGAACATTTGCTAAACTAACAGAATATGCTCAAAGAAGAGCTAACTGAATATGCCCCAATCCACAAGCAGGCCACGAACTCCTGGGGCTAGGGAAACACAAGAAATTATACTGCAGCAATCGGATTCCGATATCTACAACCTCAGAGAGTGACGAATCACCCCGCTACCTTCTGGAAACAAGTTTGGGATCCCTTCTGCGTCTCTAAAATTAACTTTTGTTTTTGGGTTTTAATGCATAAAAAGACTCTAACAAGTGAAAATATCATGCAAATATGTATCCTCGGACCCCATAGATGGACCATCTGCAGGAATGATCTTGAAACAATGGACCATCTTTTTGTAAATTTCCCCTTCACAAAAGAAGTGTGGAATATCATCCTCCATGGACTTAACGTTTCTGCCCCTATTCAGACCTCTGTGGTAGATCTATTCTCTAATTGGAAGGGGAGGTATCCCCATGCTATGCCCAACAAGTCTCTATGGATCCGAGTTTGGAAGAACATCCCCAAATACGTCTGCTGGAAATTATGGATTGCTAGGAATTAACAGGTCTTTAGTAACACCATATGGAATCCCTTGACGGTAGTTGCCAAAGCTAAAGCTCTCCTTCTGGAGATAGCTTCCCAACACTCTCATAAATCTACAATCACCCTTCTCTTATAAGAAAAGAACTGGTTGGGCTCCTCTGTCTTCAAAGGCAGGAATCAAGGTCCAGTCAATCCTCCCATTAGTCCAAGATGGTGCATAAGAGATCCGGACAAAATATTCCAAACATGGTGGAGGAAGCAGGGTAAAGCAAAAATCTTCTTCGACAGTGCCTCTAAAGGAAATCCTGGGATATTAGGTGCAGGGGGCGCGATCTACTCTTCGGATGGCACAAGTGACTGGTTCAACTGGGGCCTCGAGCAGAGAACAATTAACCAGGTAGAAGTTCTCAGATTTATCAAATCTTTCCAAATAGCTCAGGATAAAGGCATTAGGGAAATCCAATATTTCAGGGACTCAAAAATTTTGATAAAAATGTTAAACTCGGAGGACCAGTTTAACAATCCAATCCTAAACAAGAGCCTTCGAAGGCTGAAGTACAATATGGAAAACTTCGCCTCTTATATTTTTTTTCATATTCTAAGAGACTCAAACAAGGAAGCAAATAGCTACGCAAACAAAGGTTTCTCCCTCCCGCAAGGAGCCTTCAACATTAACGATGAACCCCCATCTCAAATCCCAATTCCGTAAATGAGAATTGATGACTCGATTGTAATAGAAGCTGGCTGAAGCTATGTACTGATGGTTGTTTAGGCTCTGGCCCAACCTGTCCTTCACTATAAATAAAAATAAAAATAACCATTTCAGTTAAAAAAAGAAAAAAAGTTATCATTCAAATCCAATTATTCCAAAGAAAACCAAATTCCTAAATCTAGGCCAAGCTATTTTTTGTTATTTCATACTTCATCTATTGTTAAATTTCTAACAAATAGATAACATTTTGATGCGATTCAAACAACAAAACGTTTTGGCACTCTATTTTATTCATAAAATAAATCCAGTGATATCGGCTTGGTGTGATTTTGTGGCACTTTTTCTTCTCATTTTTTTGAGCATTTAACTTGTATATTTGACCAAATAAACATTCCCATATTATTATCCTCAATTTTAGCTTGCCAAGGATTCCTCCCCTGCCTGATTTGGAACCTTGTAACTCAAGATTTGGCCTCTATAATTCAACAATCAACCATCATTCATCCAATTCGTGGGTGAATTTCATCCGTTGATTTAAATACCAAATGCATGGCGGGTAAAATGTTTGGATGGTTTATATTGTTTCATGGGTATACAATAATGTGTGTGTATTTTGAGAGGATGGTATGGTGGAGTGTGCATGCGATAAAATTTTTATCACATGGAGAAATAAAATGAAATAATATAATACAAGGTTGAACTTAAATTTTAGATTGAACCATGGAAAATATCCGAGGATGGGGACTTGTGATCCACTAAGTAATTTACTGAAAAAATAAAAAATAAAAAAAAATCTTAGCTTTCTCGATTAAATATTCTTGACTCCACTAGCCCAAGGCTCCTGGCCTATTGGCTCCCCTGACCCAATATTTCATGGCCCTGTATCCCATGTAGGATGCCATGTCAACATGCTAGCTCATCAAAATAGGGAAAAATGCAAAACGTCAAAGGGCCATAACTATTTATCTGAATCTCGGAATGAGGCAAATTTTATATCACTCAAAAGTTATCGATGGGGTGAATATGATGAAAATATCAAAAGTGGATAATCATAAACATAAAATCACTCAAAATAGAAATCCAAATGCAAACCAAGGTGATATTTTCAAAATTTATATGCAGACCCCTTTATTTTTTGCGAAAAAATAAGTGGAGTTGTTAATGCCTTAATAGAAACTTAAACCTTAAAATCCATTATCCTCGAAGCAATACGAAAAAAACAAGTTGGCTTCTATGTTATATGGACCATATTAAGTCATTAACAAACTTAATGAAGTAGCTTATGGATTGGATTTACCAGATAAGAGCTACATCCATAATGTTTACCATGTATCTTATCTCATAAGAGTATTAGGAAAACACCAAAAAACTCAAAAAATACTTTCTACGTTGGATAATGAAAGAGAACTTATGTTAGAATCAAAATCCATCATTGCCACCTAAGAAAAGAAATCACACTCTAGTGTAATTAATGAATATCTCATTAAAAAGGAAAAACCTAATAAAAGAGGACACTCCCTATGAGATAGGAAATTTTCAGAAACAACATCCTTAATTACCCTTGCTTTGAGAGAAAAGTCTTTTTTTTTTATTTATGGGGAAGGCATGTTATATAAAAAATAATGATAATAAACTAGGTAAATATCAAATAAATAATTAGACAATAAAAAATAATCAATAATTATGAAAAGACGTTTATTATTTAAAAGTCATAACCTTTCGGAAATTGTATTGAACCACCCATCGTATAAATATTTAACAGGGCCCTCCTTGTAAACATTTCACCATTCACTCTTCAATACAAATTTTATAATCTCTTTTTATGCCATTGAGAAATTTAATTTTTTTGTGCACTAGTCCCCATCAACAGGATCGAGCATCCCATTGATTATTACACGAGAGGTAGGCTCAATGTATTTACATCAAGCATTACACTTGTACATGTTCTACGAGGTATAATTATTTTGGTCTAATATATTATTTTATTCATGCATTAGGTTCCTTGCAATGATAAAGAGTCAACAAGGAGAATACAATCTAGGAAGGTAGAAAGTTTTTGGCTATGGGGGCATACTTTACTCATTTTTCTTTGAGAGGATTCCATTTATGTGCCCTCACATTATACTTACACTTCCTATGATTAAAGAGCCTCGGATGGTTCAATGGACATACACGATGCATTGGCTTGGAGGCAGATATGTGCCCTCACACTATACTTACACCTCCTATGATTAAATAGCCTAGGATGGTTCAATGGGCAAACACGAAGCATCGGATTGGAGGAAAATGTGTCACCAATAAATTTGATGATGTATTACTCAATTGGTGGTAACATTAGTTGATTGAGCCTAGGATGGTTCAATGGGCATACACGAAGCATTGGATTGGAGGTAAATGTGTCACCAATAACTTTGATGATGTATTACTCAATTGGTGGTAACAATAGTTGATTGCAATTGTTGAATTTCCATTTGTTTATACGGATTTTCATGGGGACACCAACTTAGTATTACCTCTATATGTCACATGGGGTGACATAGGTAAATGAATTTTTTTTTTTTTATTACTAAATTTATTCAATTTTTATGTTTCATAATATGTGAAATATGAAAGGTGTATTTTTTTATGCAAGGTAACTAACAAAAATTTTGATGATGTAAACGTAGGACCAAGATGTTGATTTTTAAACACACCCTCTTAAAATCTACTTCAGAAGTTTCTAGGGTAAGAGATTTCACCGATATTTTTAGATAATTGTTACCAACCTTGATTTGTCCAAGGTGTATGACAAGGTATCCTAGTTGTATTTAAGCCTATTACATTTACATCTTGGTTTCTCTTTATAGATGTTCAACTAAATTATGTGTTTTGATTCTACTCCCACCTTTGCAGTATGGATAAATGGGGTTGCTTCTAGTTTATACAAAGATTCCCAAATATTTTGATATGGGTGCGCACTGTTGCATTTTCTCTTCTTATTAGTTGTCAAAGGATTGAATACATCTTTACAAAAGGGAAAAAAAAATTATAGTGTTGCAATAATTTCAAATCATAATGGAAGCTTGGTTTAATTTATTCTTCATAAATGATGTGTCTTCTTTCCCTTTGCCTCTAGGAGGAAAGGACTTTAGGTAAAGGAGATCCTTCATCCTTTTAAATTTTATATAGTGATAGAGCTTAACAAAGATAAATCTACTTCGTTTACATCAAGCATAAAGGAGGGAATTTTCTTGGAACTTAGAAGGCACCTATAAATTATTCTTCAATTAATTAAACCTTAAACCATACATAAACTAAAGCACATAAGAAAATATTAGAGCATCAAAACACAAGTAAAACCATGCAAGCATTCAACACAAGAGACAAATATTTTTAGTGGAAAACCCTCCTCAATAAATTTTATTATTCTAAGAAAATTATTTACATAGATATTCAATTTGCTACTATCAAATGGATATCTCTTTCTCATGTGGATCTACAGACTACCATCCACTGTAAGTCACCACAACCAACGATCCTCGGTTGGTTACTCCTGAACTATCAAACGACTCTATAGACTCCTATATGTTGGAAGCCACAATGACCAACAAGCCTCACCCAGTTTCTTAAAAACTATCCAACCACCATTGGATTGATAAAATTTCTCACTTATATTGATTTCACCATAGTTCTCCAACTCCACTCCTCTATGTGGTTCTCGTTTCATACATTTTCAAATTGGAACCGAGAATCACTCAACATGAACACCACAACAAAAATCTCTTCAAGGAACAAAATAAAAACCCAAAAATACACCACAATCTATATCATAATCTCATCAAACACTGCATAAAATAAACCGCTTGCCGCTATCTCTTTGGTTACTGCAAAAAAATGTAGTAAGCTTATTTTAAAAACTGGAATTTTTTTTTTCTTGATGATCTGCCCTCAGGGAAAGAAGAAGGCTGTGGCCACGACCTCCAGACAGGGCTCCTCTGCACGACAAAAACAAATGGAAAAGGTCGTGGATGAGTATCAGGACATCTTCACCTCACCCGCAAGGGTACCTGTACACTGTCAGGTCAAGCACCCCATCGATCTGACCCTAGGTACGGCGTTGCCCAATGGATCGATCTATTGGTGCTCTGTTATGAAGAATGATGAAATCAAGAGGCAGATTCAGGAGCTGCTACAGAAAGGTCACTTTTGACCAGGTTCATCACCTTGTGGGAGCCCGATCGTGTTGGTGCAGAAGAAGGATGGGACTTGGAGATTCTGTATTGACTATCGGGTGTTGAACAATATCACTGTCTGGAATAGGTACCCGATCCCAAGGATTGATGACCTTCTGGACCAACTCAAAGGGGCAAAATATTTTAGCAAGATCAACTTGAAGTCTGGGTATCACCAGGTACCGATCGAGTCGTCCGATGTGTGGAAGACTTCCTTCAAAGCCAAGGAGAGCCTTTTTGAATGGCTGGTCATGCCTTTTGGGTTGAAGAATGCTCCTGCAACCTTCACGAGTCTGATGGATGACATCTTGCGACCATTCACCAACTCATTTGTAGTAGTGTACTTGGATGACATCCTGATCTTCAGCCAGACTTGGGAAGAGTACCTCCACCACATCCGATAGGTCCTCCAAACATTGTGGAAACACAAGTGTGTGCCAATTTGGAGAAGTGCACTTTTGGCATGACCTGGGTTTAGTATCTGGGATACATTATTGACGAGTGGGGGGTGCATGTGGATCTAACCAAGATCCAAGTCATTTGGTATTGGTCAACCCCAACCACTCTAATAGAGCTCGCAACATTCTGGGTCTTGCTAATTTCTACCACAGGTTCATGTTGGAATTCTCTCATATCACTTGGCCCTTGAGTCAAGTCACCAAGGGAGGAGCGAAAGCAAAAAAAAATTGGTCAGAATCTCAACAGAAGGCGTTCATAGAATTGAAATATTGCTTAGGTTGTGCCCTAGTTCTCCCATTACCAGACTTCCAAAAACCATTTGAGATCGAGACAGATGCCTCTAACTATGCTATTGGGGCAGTTCTTACTCAACAGGGGCATCCAGTGGCATATCACAGTGAGACATTGTCCGACACAGTATGAAAGTATCCCACTTATGACAAAGATATGTATTCCATTGTGCAGGCTTGCCGACAATGGAAGCATTACATTTTGGGGAAGGAAACGATCATCCACACAAACCACCGGCCCCTGTAGTTCATACAGACACAAGGGAAGTTGCAGAACGATCGCCATCAGAAGTGTTCCACAAATTTGCAATAGTTTCATTTGAACATCAAGTAAAAGAAGAGTAGCACCAATAATGTTGCAGACTGCCTCAACTGACCACTGATCATGGTGATAACCACCATGCTCAACTCTTGTGGGCACGAGACTTCTGATTGGCTGCTTCTCTACAAGAGTGATCCAGAATTCAGCCAAACATACAAGACACTCTTGGAGGGTAACCAAGTTCCAAATTTTCACCTCTAGGATGCACTGCTATGTCACCAGGGACACCTTTGTGTTCCTTCAAGCGAGCGTGCCAAGATGATTTTGGAAGCACACTACAGTCAGTTCGTTGGGCATTTCGGGGTCGAGAAAATAGTGGCAGTACTGCAGAAGTATTTCTATTTCCCAAACCTTTAATAGGATGTCGGGAAGTACATCAGATATTGCACTGCCTGCACCATTGCCAAACCGACCATCAAGAAGAAAGGCCTCTATACTCCACTTCCTACCCCTAGTCGACCTTGGGAATCTATCTCCATGGATTACATGTTGGGCCTTCCTTCTACTAAGCATGGCAACAGCTGTGTTTTCGTGGTCATCAACAAATTCTCGAAGATGGCCATTATGGAAGCTTGCAAGGAGAATATCACAACAGAAGCCATTACTAAACTCTTCTTTGAACGAGTGTGGGTACACTTTGGAATCGCATAGTCTATCATCTCAGATCGGGATAGCAGGTTCCTCAGTACATTTTTGTCTAGCCTCTAGTCAATGCTAGACACCAAGCTCTGGCAAGTCCACATCTTTCTATCCCTAAACTGATGGCCAGATAGAGGTCATCAACAGGATGATTGTACACATTCTGCGCATGTACAACTCAAAGCATCCACACACATGGGATGAGAGCCTCCCCTATGTACAACATAGCTATAACCGGGCCCTCTACAACTCAACCAACCGCAACCCCTTTCAGGTGGGCTTGGGATTCTAGTCGCAATGTCCCATTGACGTAGCCATGCCATTTGCAGCTACTCAAGCTGATTAAGATCTTATCTAGTCTGAAGCTTCCAAGGCGAACAAATTCATTAAGCGCATTCAACACATTCTCCAACAAGTTCATGACATATTGGACAGATCCAATGCTAAGTACAAGTAGCAGTATGAGCAACATTGGGTGAAACATAACTTCCAGGTGGGCGACAAAGTGTGGCTACATTCGCAGAATGAGCGCCTCATTGGACCCCACCGCAAGCTTCCCCCACTCCGATATGGGCCATACACCATCACCAAGGCTGTCAAGCTCAATATTCCACTTGGTTTGCACCCAATGTTCAATGTCGACCGCCTTCAGTTCTACTTTCCACCTCTATTGGACACATCATACATGGAAAATAAACTCACACCAACAGAGTTAAACTCAAACTGCATGATACAAGCCACAAATGATCGGATTATGGACACACAGATCAAGAACAACCGCTAGCAGAGGATATAGCTATATCGAGTTGTCAAATCAGGCCAACTCCTTCACTAGGGAAAGTGGCTCACCAGGGACCAAGTTCAACAGAAGTTTCCTCATCTCATGGAGGAGCTCAACGCAATGGGGACTATTGCTTCCTAAGGGGGGAGGAATGATACAGGTGGATATTGATGGCCACCTGCCTATTCCACTTGGACCCCCACCATTATTTCTTTCAGTTTTTCAATTTCCTTAATTATAGCACAATTTACTATTTTTGGTAGTTTTTCAGGTCCTGAACTTCCAGAGCCATTTTGAGGCCCTAAACGACATTTTTTGGGCATCAAAATTCCGACGAATATGAGTCCATTTTGGACTTGATATTCATTGTTAGTAGTTGTAGTCCTCAAATAGATATTTCTAATGATGTATCATGTGCGATAAATTGAGATAGTATGCCAAATTTATAACCCCGGGAAATTGATGTACCAATTTACCCCGATGGGGCCCATATTCAATCGTTTCATCTCCTAGGGTTATGTTTTTGGATGTTTAGGGTTTTCCATTGTTTCTCAATAATATATAGGCCTTTGAGCCTCATTGTAACACAAAGTTCAGAGGTATGTAGCCGCCACATCTCTTCTCAGAGATAAGCTACCAATGCCCTAGCTATTTTATTTCCATTTTGTTTGTAAACAAATTTCAGTCATTTGATATTAATGAAATTAAGTTTTATTTCCGCTACATCATTGTATTTATGGTTATATGTGTATTTTGTTACGTTCCTTCATAAATTCGGATCGGTGTGTATGTGTGTGTGTGGGTGTTACAATTCATTACCTTTAGAATGGATAAATACATTTATACATTAACCTTGGCACATGGTCCTCACCCTTTGTGCCCTACTCTCCTTCATAGAATCAACTCGACGCAGAGTCATGTATCGCTTGGATTTATACCACTTTGCAATGATTACTAGTGTTTTCTTCTAGCAATACATGAGCATGTATTTCTTGGATGTTTCCCTTCCCAAGAAACAAAAATGTATCACACAAACTTTGATTTGGCTGGAAAAAGTAAACTAGAATTTTTTAGCCCACATAACATGCGCACGACATGTATGGAACACTATTATGTATGTCCCATCTTTCTTTATGTGATAGAAACCTATGTCACGTGGCATATATACTCCTTGGTGAAATCATCCACCCTATTTCTTAAATCAATGGTTCTCTCAAGCCATAAACCATGGTATGGAGTCTTTATCAATACCCAACCTCTGTGTTAAATTTTCAAGTCAACCAAATCTCCACTATCATCTAGAGTGTAGCCATGCATTCAAGCATCAACCTAAGTGTTAAAGGAATTGTGCATATGATTTCTCAAGCTATTATATATACACATTATCTCTCATATGTAATTGGTGGGTCCCCTTCCATGCAAAATGAATCACTTTTCACGTGGTGGGCATACATTCTTACTATGCCATATGTTGATAGTTACTCCCTCTTGCTATGGATGAGAGGAAGTTCCATGTGAACTCGTCCTTCCCATGCGACATGGGGTTAAACATTTACTATATTGCAGACAAATGAAGTTTCACATGAGAGAGGATTAAGCGCTCTCTTTTTCGCTATCGACCAATATATTCTCATGGCATCACAATGACTTCATTGATGTGATTTTAAGATATTAAATCAATGTTTGGTTTCAATTTAATTATACCTACCCCTAGATTAATATTTCGATGGAAAATAATGGAGAAAATGAATGACTATGAGTGTCGAAGGATATGATTATCCAAGGGATCCTTTTGTGGGGCTAAAATCTATTTGGTCAATTTAATGGCTAACACTCGAACATTGCAATTAACAATTAGAGGAAAGAAATGGTGCATAATCAAATATTATGATATATACTCATAAAGCAGACATGGAGGATTCTACCTGCCTTCCATTGTTAGTGATTTGAGTATGCATTTTAGGAATTTTTAGGATGATAGAGGGAAATACAAATCCTAGTCTCTGGCTCCCAAGTATATCACCTTAGCTAATGTGTGCAATGTTATATGGTGTTTGCGTCGATAGCTTGGAGAAAACTTGCAAGGAAAGTATCAATTTCTAAATAATATCAACAAAGACCCACTCAAAAATACGCTTGATCCTCACTCATGAGTACTCTTTTCTCCTTGAAAAGTCTTCCACAACTCATTATAGGCCTTCAATACCCTCCCAACTTTATAAAACATGTCCATTCACCCTCTCCTACATATTTTTGTTCCAGCTAAGGGAAAACTCCTGTTTTTCTAAGCTCTAATAGGGGATTTCATGGTTCAACTTTCAGAACTTTAGATGGTTACAACTCTAACCATTTTTAGTTGCACACTCCATCCCCGTGCTTTGAAAACTTTGAGTTGTTTGTTACTCAACTACCCTACTCCCTTCATTAAATTCTTTTTGGGGGAATGCAGAAGGATGGAAGAATTTATAGATTCAAAATTGGGCATTTTTCCAAAATGCTTTTTTAGTGCAGCTATATTTTTAAGAGGTAAATTGATTTCCCAACCACCTCATTGATATCGCTCGTGGTATCATGTATCATATCATTGCTCCATCCGTTAATTAGTTGGTTGACAAATTTGTTTCGTTACTTAATGAAATATTTTACATAATTAAACATTTGTGCATATCAACTTGAGAATTCACTAAAGCACATGTGAATTCCCCCATTAAGTGAGATAATGGGGAATTATAGTTAGCTTGCTTTAAATTCTTTGATCTCAAAGCATGGGAAAAGATGAATTACTTTATCATTTACAAACTTGGTATAAATATCCACTCTTACATTCATTTTATCCATGAACTTAATAACATTACCTATAATGTTGAGAAAAACATGAAGAATCAAAATCTCATCTCCTACAATAGTCTTGTGAAGGTTTTGGTATGCAATAAAAGGTTAGTTGAAGGTTGTGTAAGTGGCACCAACCTCAAGCAAAAGTTCAGCTACACTAATGATCTCTCAGAAAATTTTGATAGAATTCATGTGAAGGCTATTGAGTTATAGCCTTGAAAATTCAAGTATCTCATCCATAAGCTTGGATATAATTTTTGTGTCTCTACATAACATAAATTATTTATTTATAGACTTCATTGACACTTAATTAAGTATTTATAAACATTATGTATTTATTTATATAAGCAGTGAGGCTCATTTTAGAGAATTAGGGTTAGAAACATTTCAAGGCCAGTTTGAGGCCTTAAACTAAGATTTTTTTTGGGTAAAACTTTGTCACTTAAGTTTAAAACCCCTAGCACTACTTACACTTGAGTATATTTCTAACAGTGTAAAAATCACATCAATCAAAGTTCGGAGGAAAAAGTTATGCTTCCCATAAGTTGACCTTTTGTGATTGACCACCATAATTTGAGAGGATGCCATGTTAGCCCTTGTAATTCATGGAAAAGGGGCTAGCCAAGTGGCAACTACGAAG